>NEWO01001105.1:35412-87504 GCA_003013225.1 Phalaenopsis aphrodite | reverse complement strand
ATATTTTTATTTTTACCCTCATTTTTTAACCCAAAATTATTAGCCTCACGTATTCAGAGCATCTCAACATTTAATTACTACTATATGTAGCAATAATTTTTGCTCCATGTGTCATTCCTACTACCTTTGGAAGTGTCCTCAAGAAATCTCTTGGGAATGTCCTTTATCATGTTCCATAATGAGGCCTTCTCAAGGTCGTTGGATTGGTTGATCTCTTCGCCCATATTTGACAACCTTATTAGAAATCCTCTAGTTGCTTCTTAAGCCAAACTCTTAGAAAGTTCTCCAATCCAAATAATCATGACAGCCTTACTTGGGCATGTCAAACAAAATATCATTTTCTTAACATTATTCGCACACTTCTGGAGCATAAGAGAAGAGCCTTAACATCTACAATATTAAAGTATTAATTTGTCAGCCTCAGTATACCCTTTTTGTATCAACATATGTATTGTTGTCCCTAATATTCTCATATTGTGCTTATTTAGTGCTATCTTGATCCCCACAATCATTTCCTCATCAGCATAGTTTTTTCCCACAATCCAATGTCCGATGATCACGAGATTCTACAAGCACATAAACATACACCCATGATATCACATTCAAATATTATGAAACTATAAGTGTTTTTTACGCCACCGCCATTGACATTCTATGAGCAAACCTTTGGTATAATGAGCTTACCCAAAAAAATCTATAAAAGTGATGGAAGATGTTGTAATTTGGGTTGGCTATGGGAGGAGTTGGTTAGCTATCTAAATTGAATTAGCCTTAATAATAAGCTCAATTACAACTTTCATCAACGCCTAATGTATTGGCATCTTGGATTAGAGCATAAGCTCCATGCATAGAGCTTGATCCAATTACTTCCTTTCTTAATATTTTCTACAAATCATTCTATAATATGTTTAAGAGAACATTCTTTTCTTATCTCCAAAAAGATTATATATATATTATTTTTCTTACTTATCTAGTTGTGTTTTTCTCTACAAGATTTCATTCGTTATAATTTGATTAGAAGGACATTAAATCATTTGGTCAAACACATAATGATCATAGGTGGAGTGATTGATCCACAATAAAAGTTTTTATTGTTTTGACTCTCTTTCTCTCCTCCACCTTTCTTGCCTTTTAATAGAGAATTCATGAATATAATGAGCTTTTATTATCTATCTTTTGAAACATTTGATGCATGTAAGCCTCCCACCTCAATTTGATGAGTATTCATTATTGACTTCGTTCTCATTTTCAACTTTATGAAAAAAAAAAAATTTAATGTTCTTATTATGGATAGTATCCATTGTAGAGGGTCATCAACATTATGAATTCAATTATCCATTTGTTAGGAATTCTTAGGGTAGAAAATATTTTTTATTTACAACTATTTTGATTCTAATCTCATGGATCATTGGTATTGTTAAGGCATATTTTAAGCAGCTTCTTGCCTCAAGCATCATCCTTATTTAAAACTCAAATATGGGTCAATCTACCATTATTGCCGCAACCACATCTCTAGTACCAAGATGATAACACATAGATAACAAAACTTTATATCTAAAATAACTAAATTGTTGTCTCACTAAAGTTTAAAATCATTCAACTAGTAATATACAAGTATAATATTATCTTACAAATCATTTAGACATGGTTGAGAGTATAATATCCATGCATAATATCTTCAATATGATTAAGTGTTAGTTCTTTTTTAATACATCTGGAGATGTCGACTAAAAAAGGTTCATCCCTCAATCAATCAACAATATTAGCTCTTTTGAGTAGTTCTTTTCTCTTTTCCATTAAAAGTTGTGACGCACCAATACTTACTGTGAAGTAAGTCGGATGTACAACACAAGTTCACATGTAAAGTAGTATGTGGTTTAAGAGTCCGTGTATGAATCCCACGAGAAAATTCTAGCAATTATTTTGCAGAAAAATCTTGGGTTTACTAATTTGGTGAACCTAGCTTGATGTGTTTGCAAATATGGTTTAAGTCCTAAGTTTCTAGCAAAAACTGAGGAAATTGCAGGAAGGTGCAAACAAAAAACGTGGAAAAGTATTTAATAGTTCCTTCAAGATTGATGAGGCTCGTGCCTCTATGATTTAGAGATTGTGGTGATCATGGCTTTCCTACATGTTTTCCTACGTGATTGTTGCCAATGAGATATGGTACTCCTTATGCCTATGTTTAGGTCAAAAGAAGCCTAAAATCCATGAAGTTATTGTTTCTTTAATTCCCATGACATTCCACATAATTATTCTGATCCCCTGGATGATTGCAGAATTTTCAAAATTTTGTAGTTAACCCTTCGTTTCTACTACTCAACAGTTATAGGTCATAGCAATATTCTTGTTGGCCAAACTAGGAGTAAATTAAGTTTCTAGGTTAACCTACAACATGGGCCACGGAAGCACAAGAAAACACTAACTCAAAAACATTACGACAAAAATCACAACTAAATCTACTACCATTATATCATAGAGACACTAAGTATAAATTAGCCACACATCGTCGAGAAAATCATAGCAAGGAAAACTATGCAGAAGTTCATTGTAAGAAACAAAAACATGTAAAACTTATAATAACTTGCTCTCTCTACAATGGCAGCAATTTTTCCTCTCATACAAATCCCTCACAACTCACAAAGCAAAGGAAAAACTCACCCCTTTAGGTTTCCAACCAAGGAGGAAGAAGACTTTAAGGAAAGCTCTTAAAATTCTCTCTAACCCTTGCCTCCAGTAGTCTCCAAATTATCCCTACTCCAGAATATTTGTCAAAGCCACCATAACCCAAGAGGACACTCTATCATGACGCATGTCAAGTTCACTGAATCCAAAAGGCCATTTAAGCCCTTTTATTTGTTATTTTGTATCGAACCAAAAGTAAAGGAGTCTTTGAACTATTACACCTACTAATTTAATAAAGTTTTGCATGGTGTAATTGATGAAAATATTTACATCACCAATGCTACTTTTTTACATGGGTACAACCTAAAAAATTAAATTTTTTGTTGCTAATAATCTACAAACAAATCTAGAGGGCTTATTGTGAAAGGTCTCTTAGTATATTAACATTAAAGGATTTATTTAATACTATGAATAGTTCTTCTCATTACTCAAGCTTTTGTAAAGAGAAAAGTAGAATAGAAGAGTTCCTTTTCTCACATTCCTCAACATTAGAAGAAACAAGCATAAATTTCCCCCATAATGGGAGAATGTTTCACCAGCCTCACTTTGCACATCATATGTGACTCACTATGCCCCCTCTATAAAGGTTTAGGAATATTATCCCTTTTATGAATTAGCCACTCATCATACACATTACAAAAATTTTGAAGGAGTACTTCATTTAGCTACTCCCATGTTGAAAAGTCACAAGTCAAAATAAAAATCTTAGTTCTACTAGTACCATAACAATTATGGCCATAACACGTAGGAACAATTTCTCTTTAAGGTGTTTTTTATGAAAATGATTTGAGAATACCACTAAAAAATATTAAATTGGTTTCCATGATGATAGACAACCTACTGATCGACCTCATTTAATCTTAGGATTGAAATAAAAAATCGAAGATAAAGTAATCCATCATTGAAAGTAATAGTTTTAAGTTAGCTCAACAATGTAGCCTTTGAATGCTTATACATCACTACTCTATATGCTTTCATACCGCTAATCATTTATTGTCAACTTATAAAATACTCTATCACAACATCAATAATGCAACCATCATTTTCTCAATGAGCATATATCATTTTATAATGCTCCATATTTTGATTGACATGACCAACTCCATCAATAAATAATGACTAATCTATGAAGATTTCTATCATTAATGAAAATTTGAGTGTTGGACATTTTATGATTGACTTGATTTTGGTAGTTTTTTATTAATCTCCCTAAATAAACACTACAAATTATAAGAATATAGCTTACACACACACACACACACACACACACACACGCACATAGTTGGGATTATTATTGTACTTGAATCCTTAACATATCCTATAAATAATGACTAATCTATGAAAATTTCTATCATTAATGAAAATTTGAGTGTTGGACATTTTATGATTGACTTGATTTTGGTAGTTTTTTATTAATCTCCCTAAATAAACACTACAAATTATAAGAATATAGCTTACACACACACACACACACACACACACACACGCACATAGTTGGGATTATTATTGTACTTGAATCCTTAACCTATCCTATAAATAATGACTAATCTATGAAAATTTCTATCATTAATGAAAATTTGAGTGTTGGACATTTTATGATTGACTTGATTTTGGTAGTCTTTGATTAATCTCCCTAAATAAACACTACAAATTATAAGAATATAGCTTCATATAAAAGGAAGAAACACTTTCCTATTTTGATGTCAAGATTTCAATTCTTAAAGTTTTGAACATAAGAATGGGAAGCATGTCATTCTTTTTACAAAAGCTGAAGATATTCAACTTTCTTCCTCCTGTCGTCTGAATTTGGTTGAAAGATTTTTATATTGTTATCACAAAATGGAGCTTATTAGCAATAAATTTGAACTTATGCACCTTGTTGGGGAGTGAAAAAATGTACTATTAAAAGGGAGACACGTTCTTATTTAAATTAATAATGAAGGAGATTACACACGCTTATTTGCTAGAAGGATAATCTGGATTGATAACAGAGCAATGAAGATTCTGAAATAGAATGTGGATTTTGACCCACAGACGAAACCGTCAATCATTCCAGTTTGGATTTGCCTTCCTGGTCTGAAATTTCATTATGTTTCTTAAAAAGTGTTGTATTCTATTACCTTAGCTTATGGTAAGTCACTCAAGACAGACATTCCTACATTTAATCTTTCACGTCCATTTGAAGCCAGAGTACTTGTTGAAGGAGACATTATTTCTTTCACTTCTGAGGAAATTTTGTTGGGCACACAACATCATAGATATTGGCAGAAGGTGGATATTTAGCCTTTTTCCTTCGTATTATTCGAACTATCGTATGTTCGACAACTCCAGTTCTCAATGTCATCATCTACATCCCCACTTCAAACCAAAAAAGCAGAGTTCTCCGCTAGAGGTAGTGATTTCAACTCCTCCTGATCAGCTCCAAGTTATTGACATTATTGATTATCAAAAAGATACACCTGAAGACATCACTATTCCCGCACGCAATATATCAATCATTCAGTCTCCACACATTGTTGTAGTTCCCCCGTCTTTAGAACCTCCTATTGTGGAGGCGAGGGAGATTCTTCAGACTCCGCCTGCCCTAGAACCTATCACTGATATTACAGGTGAAAATACTTATGTTGCTTCACTACTACCTCATCAGGTCCAGAAAGATGTCAATGCTACTCAGACTCAGAGGGAACATGATGTGCAATATCCTACACCTGTCCGACCACCTTTGGACCAATCCATTGATCAGATGAATCAATCCTTGGATGAGGAATGACAGGTCTACACATTTAGGAGGAAGAAGAAGAATGGAGATATACTTTAGCTCAGAAATCTGATGGATGATACTTTGGTTACTTTGGGTAATGATACGCACCTTATCAATTTGTTAGCTGGCTCCCTTCCAAGAACTAGAGGCAGATGAAGAGCTAAAGTGGGACGTCTCTAGCACATTTCCTTCTGTTAGTAACTTTTTGGTTTTTTGTCTTTATGTCTTTGCTTCTTTGGATTTTTGTGTGTTGTATTGTGTGAGTTGGGCTTTCTTTTAGGTCATCTCATACAACATATTTGTATCTTATCTTCTTTAATATATTAGCTCTTGGGCTTTATATATATATATATATATATATATATTTGTGTGTGTGTGTGTGACTTTTAATCAAAGTTATACATTAAAATATCATCAAAGTTAACCATAAATAATTTTTGATAAACTTTTAAGTAATTTTCTTGAAGTTTTTAAGAGCACTAAAAAATTTGAAAGGCATGACTAGCCATTCATATGGCCATATGTTGTCATAAAAGTAGTTCTATATACTTCAGTAGGCTTCATCCAAATCTAGTGTTATCCAAATAAAAGACTATCTTACATGAAGAAGGGATGCATTCCATTGGAGGGGAAATTTGTAGGCCACATAAGAGTTTGAAATTTCTCATTTTGAGATTGGATATGACTTCAACAATAATATATTATCTCAAAAGAACAAAAAAAAAAAAAAAAACCAATGATGGATCTAATCACAAAAAAATAGCTTCAATACCTAGGGCCTACATTGTCAGAAGTTTTTTATCTGCCATATTTAACTTGATTAGGGTTTATTATATTATGGGGTATAAGTTCATATTGGGCAACCCCCTATAGTTACTTATCTGGATAAATTGGATAAGCTGCAGCGGTCCCAAACAGAACCTAAATTTCTAGCAGGATATTCACTAATCAAGTCAACAAATTTTTAGTTCAAGCCTATTTTTAAAATGCTAATAAATTATAAGTCATGAGATTTAAGCAAAATTACCAATCCTAAACATGCAGAAGTTCTGCGTTACAGCAGCCTTGCGCTCTCGAACTCAACTAAATGCAAGCCACAAACTCATGTTTTATTACTTATCCAGTTATAGTTATGCTCATATGTATCATACACAAAAACATGTATAAATACCAAATAAAAACACAGCGTTTAGAGGAGAAGAAAGGAGCAGCTTATTCCACAAAAACCTGAATCTTATCACCCAATGCACCATTGAATTCTAGAAGCAATTTCCCTTTCTCAGGTGTGCTCTCCTGTGAAGCATTTTCTAACAGTTCAATAACATTTACTCCACCCAAGCCTGTGGAATAACCAGTCACTAGTTAACCCTATGATTCTCATAAAATAATATGACTCTCACAAAAATTATTTTAAAATACGTAACAGTTCATATATATTGAAATGAAAGGAGCATAGTTGGAGCTATATACCTGGAATTATGCTGGCCATCCCTTCTAAGAACCCGGCCTGCCAAAAGAAGTAATTAGAAGGTTTTACACTAGCTAAAAATAAGTTTCTTGATTCATAAAACATTACATTCCTTCTGCTGATCATTTCTGAAATGAATTCATTTTAAATACAACCAAATATACCCTGAAACAATTTCAAATGCATTTTGGCGCTTCCCTGTTCTCCTGTATGAGCTTCGGAGGTTCTTCAATGCAACGGTAAACCTTTTATGGTATCAGAGATATCAGATTCTCTCCTCAAATCCCTCTCCCTAAAACCCTTCTTTTCAAAATCTGCTCTCTAACCTACCCTAAAATGTCAGCATCTTCTTCCTACACAAACCAAGAAGCTTCACAAGCCCAACCGGAAATGGCTGAAGGTCCTATCCCTCACTCCCTCAAATTTCTAATGTCAAATGTCAAATCCATTGCTCACGTTCAGCTCACTGCAGCAAACTACCCCACTTGGAGACCCCAAATGTTCAAGCAGCTCTTCAAGGCAAATAGATTCACAAGCTTCTTGGATGGATCCTCGGTTTGCCCTTCTCCTCAAATCACAAATTCCGAACAACAAACTATTCCAAACCGCCAATATTCCGGTTGGCAAGCAAATTATTGATCAAAACTTATCGGTCGTCATCTACTCCATCTCCCCCACCATCCTACCATACATCCTAAACCAAGAAACCACCGCCAAAATCTAGCAAACTCTTCAAAGCCGGCTTCAATTCACCAATTGTTCCCAGGTCATCCAACTTAGAAACGAGCTCTACCACATCTTCATGAAAGATCAATCTACGGCCCAGCGTCTCCTCAACCTCAAATCCCTTGTCAACAACATCGCCGCCGCCGGTGGAAACATTGACCTGAGGACATTATCGTTCACATCCTTAATGGATTACCTCCCTCATACCAATCATTCAAAACTGCTATTCACACTATATTTGAACACATCAAACTAGATGGCCTATACTCTCTACTATGCAGTGAAGAAAACAATCTCTCCAATGAACATGCTAATGAGAGCAATCCTACAGCCCACAAACTATATGGACAAGGAAGCAACTTATGTAATTGAAGCTGTGGAAACCACACCAAAACTACTGTGGGAACAGCAGCCGTGCGCCTCAATCCTCCAACCGAGGTGGATGAGGCTCTTGGAACAACACCCCTCGCATTGCATGCCAGATTTGCGGCAAACCGGGACACACTGCGTTAACCTGTTGGCACCGAGCAAATTTCAGCACCTAGCTCTCTACCAAACCTGAAATAGATCTCACAATATCCACAAACCCAAGCTCAGCCAACTGGGTCCTCGACTCAGGCGCCACTACTCAGCTCATATCCAACTATGAACACTTCAACATCCCCAACAATACCAAGGCTCCAATTCGGTCACCATTGGTGATAGTTCGCTCATACCAATTACTCACACCGATCACGGCATTCTTCCAATCCCTCAACATAAGCTCTTATCTCTATAATCTACTCCACTCACCCAACCTATCCCATAACCTTGTTTTTGTTTATCAATTAATTTCCGACAAAAATTGTGACATCTCATTCACTGAATCTGGTTATGTCATCAAGGACCGGAGTACAAACCAAATCCTCCACCAAGGAACTAGTAAGAACCATATCCTCACTAGCCGCAACATCTTCCCCCTCTATTTGCCACCACTGCATATAGAATAACAAACAAAAATTAGGCCTACTTCTAAGTTTTCTAGAAATGAGCTAAGAGTCATCGTTTGTCTTTTCCTATTCCTAGTTATGCATCTAAGTATTGTTTTGATCTTGTACCCGACATATCAATACAATGCTACAAATATTATCTTTTACTCGTTGATGGCCATTCTCGCTTCACTTGGGTTTTCCCAATGTTCGTCAATCAGAAACCACCAATAAAATAATCTCCTTTAACAAAATGATACACACTCAATTTAATAAGAACATAAAAATTCTCTGTTCTGATGGCAGCGAAAAATACAACTCCAACGGCCTACACACATATCTCAACTCACATGGCATCCTTCATCAATTCAGCTGCCCTGATGTATCTCAACAAAATAGAGTGGCCAAGCGCAAGAACAAACACCTCATCGAAACCACAAGAACACAACTGCTCACTGCTCACCGTTCACTCCTCGCTTACCTCCCAAATTTTGGACGGCCGCATTAATGACAACAACATACCTAATAAACAGGCTACCATCCAAAACTAAAACCTCAAATCCCAATTGAAAATTCTCTACTCCAGACTCCCACATATACCCACTTAAGAAACTTTGACTGTCTATGATTCCCATGGCCAAAAATGCAAGCTCCTTATAAACTCGTACCCCCCACCCCAGCATGCATCTTCATCAGCTACTCACGCTCCCACAAAGGTTACTACAGCTACAACATAGAAAAAGCCACAATATTATCTCTCAGCATGTCATCTTCAACCAGCATATTTTCCCATACAATAATCAACCAATACCGGCAAAGCATCCCACTGCATATACACCACCAAGCCTTCTTATCCCAACAAACCTATCACCACTTCCATTAGCATCTCCTATACAACTCATCACAAAACCACCTCACCGTAATCCACCAGAACTCCTAAATCCAGCAGACACTCCACATCCTACCCCCACAGCCTCCTCACGCATCCCACCTCCACCAATCAAACACTCCATGACAACAAGATCCCAAATAGGCTCCCTCAAACAGAAAATCCCCATCAATCTACAAACCTCCCTCACCCAAATGTAAGGCCTCGGAACCAAAATCAGCGAACAAACCACAACTAAACGGTAATAGATAGGTGGAAAAAACACAAATGAGGGTTGCTCTTACAAAAGATCAAAGGAAACAAGCAAGATATAAAGTTGGTCTACTATTCAAGAGGTAGATCATCTCTCCCAAACCCTAGACATCACTAGAAACACCACAGTAAGAAAGAAAATAACAGCCATAACAAAACATGCATAAATGAAAACAAACCCTAGGTTTTCCTCCTAATAGAATCCCCTTATAGCATTTCAAAAAGTTTACTTCCTAACTTTTTCCTCCAAACTCCTTTAATTTCTCCTCTTTGCATACGTGATTATGGTCCTAGTGGACCCCACCCTTTCCCTTCCTTCCTGTGACTACCTCAATCCACTCCACTTCTTCTCGTCGACAAAACCGACTCGCCTGTGGGTCGATTATACTGCTCCAGCCAGTCCAGGGTGGACCGGCGCATGTAAGGGCGTAACATTACTCTCCTCCAAAAAAAAGTACCATTTCCTTAAGATGGAAGGATGAAAACTGTTTGTGGATCACCTCGTAAGGCTCCCATGTTGCCTCTTAGTCTGGTAGACCCTTCCATTTGACCAATACCTCCTTTGACCCCTACTCCTCAACGCACTCATTCGATCTCTAATGGTTTCAAAATCACCTCCAAGTTTTCTATCAGCATCGGCGGTAGTGTAGGTGAGGTTATATGATCTTCAATTGCATGTCTCTGCTGTGATACATGGAAGACCATGTAGACGATGGTGGCAACCTCAAATGATATGTCACTTCCCCGATGCATGTTACCACCTCATATGGTCCAAAATATCGTGGTGTGAAATTTCTCGCTCCTCCTCCTGGCCCATGTCTTCTATCGGTAGGGCCTCAGTTTCAAGTAAACCATGTACCCTAGTTCAAACCGCACCTCTCTCCTGTGTTCATCCGCTTTCCTCTTCATAATTTATTGAGCTCACAGCAAATGCCCCTTGAGCTCTACTAGTATTTTGTCCCTCTTCTCCAAGTACTAATCAATGCTATATATTGGTGTGGCGCTTTGCCCATAATATACCCAGTGAGGTGGATCTCGCTCATACAATATCTTAAAATGGATGGTCTGTCTGCAGTGTGATACGAGGTATTATACCAATATTCAGCCCACACAATCCACTTGACTCATAGTTTCAACGTATTAGATACAAAACACAGGAATGTTTCCAAACTCTAGTTGAACACCTTTGTCTGCCCATCGATCTGAGGATGATATGCAGTGCTCCTCTTAAGAATTGTCCCTTGCAACCTGTATAACTCATTCCAAAAGTGGCTGAAGAACACCTTGTCCTTATCCGACACTATAATTTCGATGAAGTCGTCTTCCTCGATATTGCTCCGTGGCAATCCCCCAATGAACCACCACTCTGATCAAATGAAACACATTTCTCGACCAAATGAACCACCACCCAGATAAATATTGTCGCGACTGAGACCTCAATGTAGGGATGTCGTAAGGAAATGAAATGTGTATATTACTCGGGTGATCCACGACCATTATGATCACTGTGAAACTTCTGACCGTGGCAATCCCTAAATGAAATCTATCATCACCTCTTCTCACCCCTTCTCCGGTAATGCTAATGGTTGTAGTAACCCTCCTCGCGTTGTGGTCAAGTATTGTGTCGCTACATACAACACATTTTGTCACCAAATCCTCAACGTCTTTGCGTATCCCCACCAAATAAAATTCTGCCGCCAAACGACTATGTCTTCTACATCCCCGAGTGTCTTCTGATTTGCACTGCCATGAAACTCTTATAATAATCTGGGAATATACCTCAACATCTTGGGTAGCATGAATCGGTTCTAGTGGAGCAATTATTGCCCCCTTAATACATATCCTGGATGACTGTTCAAACCCTGTAGTATCTCATCTTCCTCAACTCCTCATCTCGTTCACTTTCCTATCTCAGAGATTCACAATCTATGACCAAGGGTACACATTGGGCCGTCAATTGAGGCTCCATCTTTCTCGACAATGTGTCGGCTGCTTTGTTCTCCAATCATGGCCAGTACTAAATCTTGAAATCATACCCCAGTAGCTTGGATAGCCATCTCTGCTGCTCCTCAAATACCTTTCGCCGCTTCAGAAGATACTTTAAACTCCTCTAATCTTTCGTGAAAAAAAAAAATGTCCTCCCACAGGTAAGGCCGTCACTTCTGAATGGCAAAAACAATTGTCATTCATATACTGACTTTAGCCTCACTCTAGTCGTAAGAACCTGGTTGAAGTAGGCAATCGACCACTGATCATGCATAAGCACAGCTCCCAATCCATATCCTGATGCATCCCTCTCCGCCACAAATGGTTTACTAAAAATTAGAAATGTTAAAACTGGTAGTTAGTCACGTCCCTCTTCAGATGTTCAAATGCATGTGTCGCTGCTTCCGCCATTTGAAATTGTCTTTTTTCAACCGCTCTGTCAATGATCATGCTATCGTGTCAAATCCTCTCATGAACTTCCGGTAGTAGCTTGTGAGTCCCATGAATCCTTTCAACTCCTTCAAATTCATTGGTAAGGGTTAATCAATCATAGCCTCGATCTTAGATAGATCCACTGTTAACCCCGTTCTAGTCACCACTTAGCATAGGTACTCCATATGTAACTGTCCAAAAGAACATTTCTTCAAGTTAACATAAAACTAGTGCTCCCTCAGCATCTCCAGGATTGTCCTCAGGTGCCCTACATGCTCTCTCTATACGACTGTAGATTATAATATTATCAAAGAAAAAAATGATAAATTTTCGAAGATAAGGTTGAAAAACCCTATTAATGAGGGATTGAAATGTTGTCGGGTGTTATTGAGGCCAAACGAGATCACTAAGAACCCATAATGTCCTTCATGTGTCCTGAATGTTGTCTTGTGCACATTTGTTGGATATATCTTTATCTGGTGGTGCCCCTGACTTAAGGTCATTTTTTTAAGAAAATAACTACCCATAAAGCTCACACAGTAACTCATCAATCACAGGAAAAGGAAACTTGTCCAACACCGTTTCCTTTCTCAATTCCGGTTGTCCTCACAAAATCTCCAACTGTCATCTTTTTTCTTCACCAACAGAAAGAGATTGGAAAAAGGGCTCACATTAGGCACGATAATCCTAGGCTCAAGCATCTCTCGAATCAACTTCTCTATCTCATCCTTCTGAATCTGGGGGTACATGTATGGTCTGATGCTAAAGGGAGAAATACCCTCATTCAATGTAATAGTGTGCCCGTGCTCTCTCGGAGGACATAACCCGCTTGGCTGCTGGAAGACAGCTAAAAACTGTTGTAGGAGCTGCTGAAGCTGTTGGACCCCTTCTAAAAACTGCCAACTTTGAATCCCAAATCTCCTCAAAGCTCTGCAACTCCACCAAGTAACCTAGTCCAACTCCCTAAATCAACTTGACCGTGGTCCTGAGCGACATCATGGTTTTGCATAAGCTAACATCTCCTCTCAGCACCAGCTTCCTACCCTCCACTTAAAACTCCATTGTCAAGGACTTCCAATCCAACTTCATCTCACCTAGCGTTCACAACCATTTTATCCCCAAGATCACATATGTGTTGCACAAATCTAAAGCAAGGAAGTCTTCCGCCACCTGCAGACCATGTAGTGTTAGAACTAGCAAATTCCCCAACTTTTCTCCTCCTTCCTTGTCCCCACCAGGACGTCGAAGCTCCCTGTAGTCACCATCTTCAACCCTAGCTTCTCCGAAACCTGATTTGAGATTAAGTTATGTGTGGCTCCACTATCCACCAACACTACAGCCGATTATTCCCCGTTGCATCCCCTCACCTTCATGGTGTGATTTGGGGTAAATCTCACCACTGAATTGAGGGAAACCTCCACAACATCCAAACGCAGATGCTCCTCCTCCACTACATCCTCTTCTGATCCCTCACTCTTCGTATCCTCCTCCTGAACTAACAAAATCTAAAGAGCGTGCTTCTTGCAACGGCATCCTAGGGCATATTTCTCATCACAACAATAACATAATCTTTTTGCTCTTTTATCTTGCAATTCTGCATCTGTAAGGCGCTTGAAACTACCCCCGAGACTGGGTCCTGCATTCTTCTCCTTCACCATCTCTAAAATGATATACCGTCTGTGTCATCGGTGTCTTGGCTATAAAAGTTCTCTTGTAGAATCCCCCGATGTTGTTGCCTTTACTGGTCTTCTTCACCTGTTTCTTGTCCTCTATCATCTGGGCGAACTCTATCATTTTCCTCAATCCTCACTTCCTTAAGGGGCGGATGACTGCTCATATGTCGGGCTTCAAATCTTTCAAGAAGTTCCCTTCCAAGTCTGCTATAAAAATCCCCTTCAACCTCCCTGACAAGAGCTCAAAATTCTCTAGGTGCTCCATAACTGTCCCCTTTTATGTTAGAGCATAGAATTGCTCAAGTAGGTCTCCTTCTCGAATGGCTCAAAAATGTTCCAATAAGAAATCCTTAAACTTCTCTCATAAGTGTATCGAATATCTTGCCTCAATCCACTGGAACCACGCTAAAGTCTTCCCCTCCAAGTATAATCCCGTTGTCATAAGCTTATCATCCTCACTCAACCCGTTGATCACAAAGTATCGCTTAACCCGATACACCCATCCATGTGCATTCTCCCCTTCGAAGATTGGCATCTTCAGTTTTTTACCCTTATATTTTTGCCCCAACCTCCTCTTCCTCCGGCATTTCCCCCAATATATCTAAGGTGGAACTCCCTCCTTCGGTCATAAGCATATCGCAATCCAAAATCCCTCATTCCTCCATCGTACTTTTTCGCGCCCCTTACAACAACCCTCCAACTTTGGCCCATCCCCCTTCATCGGAAGACTCCACTCCCCTCCTCTCGGAGTCCTAGGGGACACTCTTGTAGATAAATGAAGTCTTCTTCATTATCTTCTTGCTCGATCTGCTTCCCTCTTGACCTAGCCAAGGATTCCCTAATCAATCCTTGGTTAGAATTGGCAACTGGAGCAATTGACATGACCTTGGCTTGTATCTCCATGACTTTTTTTCATCATCTCCCACATTTCTCCTATGCTTTCAAATTCATCCTCCATTTGACTTTCAATAGAAAAAACCTATCCTCCATATTGGAGGATCTCTCTTTCGTTCCTGATTTGATTTGCCCAACCTTGCCTTCTAATACATCCACTTCTTTGTTGTCATCTCACCAAGATCTATGCCTTGATAGTAATTTGATATGTCTCAGAACCAAAATCAGCAAACAAATCACAACAAAACGATAAAAGATGGGTGAAAAAAACACAAAATGATGGTTGCTCTCACAAAAGATCAACGGAGACAAGCATGATACAAGGTTGATCTGCTATTCAAGAGGTAGATCGCCTCTCCCATATCGTAGATGTCGCTAGAAACACCACAAGAAAAAAGAAAACAACAGCCACAACAAAGCATGCACAAAAGAAAACAAATCCTAGGCTCTCCCCCTAATAGAATCAACTCATAGCATTACAAAAACTTTCTTTCCTAACTTTCCCTCCAAACTCCTTTAATTTCTCCTCCTTGCAAAGGTGATTATGGCCCTAGTGGACCCCACACTTTCCTCTCCTTCTGTGGTTTCCTCTGTCCGCTTCACTTCTTCCCGTCGCCAAGACCAGCCTGCCTATGGGCCGGTTATACTGCTTCTAGCCGGTCCAGGGTGGACCAGGGCGTGTAAGGGCGTAACACCAAACCACCGATCCAACTTGTTGCACACAAGCCGTAAATCTCTCACATTGGCGCCAAGCTATGTTGTTAGAATTTGAAGCACTACAAAAGCAAGGAACATGGATTTTATTTGAGCCACAACCTCAGCAAAATATTACTGGTTGCAAATGGACCTATAGCACCAAATACAATCCTACCAGAACCGTGGCCAAATACAAAGCACAACTTGTCACACAAGGCTTCAAGAAACTTCAGAGCGCACTATACATGAAAACATTTAGCCACATCGCCAAACCACCTGTAATTAGAATTCTCTTATCAAACGCACTCCAATGTAAATGACAAATTCAGCAATTGGATGTCTCCAACGCCTTTCTTCACGGCTCACTAGAAGGAATGATCTACAAGCATCAACCTCAAAGTTTCCGAGGCACTCAATATCCAACCAAGGTATGCTTACTCAAAAAGACTCTCTATGCCCTTAAAATGACCCCACACCAATGGTATCACACCCTCATTCACCATCTACAAACCAAAGGGTTTAGACTAAGCACAACTTATCCTCCCTCATATACCATCACAATCAAACTACCATATTCTGCCTCGTATATGTAGACGACATCCTCATAACAAGAAATGACCCTCAAGCGTTTACGCACCTCACCCCACCCTCCAATCAGAATTCCAACTCAAGGAAACGGGATTGATAAACACCTTTCTTGGCATCCACATAAACAATACATCACAACATTACCAGTTAACCCAATCTTCATACATTCATTCCCTCCTACACTAACTTGGCCTATGCATGTACAAACCAGTCCACACTCCCCTTCCCCAAAAATTAATCCCGACAAAAATTTTCACGAGTTTCCCAACATCACTCAATATAGATAACTTGTCGGCTCCCTTCAGTTGCTTAAAATTAAAAGACCAGTCATAGTCTTTGTCGTTAACTACATCTGTCAGCATATGCATAACCCCCTCATTTACTACTTCCAGCTCATCAAGCGTCTCCTACATACCTCAAAGGTACCATTACATTCGGTCTTCAAATTACCAAAATTCCACTATAACTCCACACCTACTCTGACTCCGACTAGGCCGATAACTCACAAAAAAGATGATTGAGCACTAAATTTTGCACCTTTCTCGACACCAATCTTATCTCATGGACAATTCAAAAGCAGAAAATGATAGCTCGCTCCTCCATAGAAGTCGAGTACCGCACACTTGCTGCTTCCACAACCGATGTCATCTGGCTTTGAAGACTACTTCAAGAATTCAACATCTCTGCTACCAATCCACTGTGACACCACGTTAACAATTTCTATTGCTCTCAATCCCACCTTCCACTCCCATACGAAGCATATCGAAATAGACTAACACTTCATCCGTGATCACATTCAATCGGGCAACATTCAAATTTTCCACATCAGTTCAATCGATTAAGTGACTAACATCTTTGCAAAGAATCCCATAGCTGCCCAATTCGAACGCCTACGACACGAGCTCACCAACACACCATTGGATGACGAGCTTGAGGGGGGATAACAAACCTACAAAACTCTCCATGCGAGACTCACTCTCCACTACCTTCTAAAAAAAACCACCACACATGGGACCACATTCTCTTTATCTGCACGGAACAATTTCTGAATTCACATTATAATTTATAGGCATGAAAGATGTAAAAGTATGTGCACATATAGATGCAGGCTAATGCATAAATGCAAGAAACATTAAACAGACGAGAGACAAAAAATCAGGAAGATTTACATAAATACCACTCAACTCTTATGAATTTACATATTTAACACCTAAACTTCAATATTTGCATGTATGCTACCTTACTTATGCGCTAAAAGGTTCACTTTTTTAAAGTTAAAAAATGGTAGTTTTGATGTGATATGAAAGATTTAAGTGGTATAAATGTTAAAAAACAAAGTTTTGCTGTTGGGTAAAAACATAAGAACTGGGCTTTATGTATCTAAATGCCCTAGAAATTTATGCATTTACATGCCCGAGGAAATATTGACTAACCGGAATACGAACGTCAAGCTTCTCAAATCCATTGCTTCCTGTGACTTTTAATCTCAGAGTTTGAGACCATATACCAGATGAGCGGTCATTAGAATCACCCGACTTACTTCCGCCATCCAATTGACTGAGCACCTCAACTACAGGTTCATTTATTCTCTCTACTCTTTGGCCTTAAAAATAACGAAAGAAGAAAACAAGTATTGTTTAAAAGCCACAAAGCGGAGGAGGAAAGAAGAGGAAAGGTTACTGCTAACCTCCTTGGTAGGATGGATGGACACCAGCTGATTTATACAGTTCTTCCTCTTCGTAATACTCATTAAACCCAACTGTTTCCTTTATCTCTTCAAAAGTTGGTAATGTCCCAGGAGGAGGAATGCGGCCACCTTTTAAAGCAGTCAGTGCATCCTGAAGATAAACATACAGGCTCTTAAATACATGAATATACAGTGTAATTACTAATTGAAATAATTAATTTACTGTTAGCAATCTGTCGATAGTGGAATATGGAGTAATAGGATAACAAACCGGTTTGGTTCTGTACATAATTAATTTTAATTGACAACGATTATAATAAATGTATAGTCCAAAGCTCTTTCCTTAAATATTTTCATCTAAGCGAATTATTTTCTTCAAAGAATAGACGGGGTTGAGAAGTGTGGAAGCATTGGTATAGAACAGTGAAATGTTGAACTCTTTCTTTTTCTTTAAAGCAGGGCAGTAGCAATAGATCTGCCCTTCAGAGAATTTCAAAAAGGCCCATCCTTGCTTTCAGATCCCCTTCATGTTATACTCTTGCATCGATATGTTTCAAGCGCTTTGCAGATGATGTTGTTTACTCTTAAAAAGAAAATTTTAACATATAATCTACCTATTTCTACTAAGATGATTTAGTTTCGCTTAATTATTTAAATTGGATTAAATTGATTCTATAGGACATAGAATGGATGAAAGCCAAAATTTTATATGCATCTGCATCAAAACATGAATTATTAGAACTTCAAAAAAAACGATTGTCTTAAACAAATACAAAGCAAATCCTTTCGTTGTCCTTTGCCTTCAAATCACCTTCTATTCTATAAAATTTATCATAATTAACTATAATGGCCCGTATGATTGGATCATCTTTCACCTATAATGGATATCTTTCTTGGCTAGGATGAATTGGGAATGCTGGTGGGCTCTACCCACTCTCCACTCTGGATAGGTTTCTATTCGGGTGAGTCTAGCTTGGCTTTGGTGCTCTACTGGGTGTACTCTTATTGCCTAAACTAATAGTTGAACCCTGTTTGAAGGGTGATGTAGACCTGATACTATTATGTTGTCTCTCCAATTAACTTCAGGGCTAGGGTTCGAACATCTTGTAATGTCCAACTATATCACATTGTTAATAGATGACCTCAATCTCTCTAAATATCGAGCTATGATGTTCTCCTTGAGCTCCAGTAGCTCACATTTCAACATAGGTTGCTCAAACTAAGTTGTGCACTCCTTTATTGAGAGATCTTGTTATTGTAGTGAAGTTTCAATAACATGTTTTGTCAATAATGTGGGGAAGTTATTTGTGATGCATCTCTCATTTTATATTTGAACTAGATAGGGATTTTTCTTTTGCCTTCATGTTGGCGTAGTAGACACTTCACAATTTTTTTTACGACAAGGTCGCATTCTTCACTCCAAAATTTTAGTTTCTCCTCTGATATTAAATATCCAATCTTTGGGATGTCGATCCATCATTGAAAACAGTATGGTGGAAGCAATTCACTTTCTCCTCTTGATCTAACAAAGTCACAGTTTTGATTATGGGTGACCTCTCTGGGATGTCTCCTCTCAAATGCAAGAAAATTTTATTGCAGTTGAAGGAATCCCCGCAGCATATTCTCCATAGTGATTTCCTCGACACACGTTCAGAATTTCTCCTTGGCAGTATGATGCCACTATCTCTTGATTAGATTTTCGGCGAATATAAGATTGCAAATCAAAGATTAGTCTAGGAGCTTAGGGTTTCGATGGTATATGTTGAAATGAATTTTTGGTGAAAGTAGGAAGATCGGATTTTGAAAATTTAGTGTTAGGTGGCAAGCCTTAAAATTATCTATTTTTATATGTGTATTTCATGCTCATTTTAAGGATATTGCGCTTTAATGAAAGACAATTTGTGTTTTATATTTCGGGTACAAAAAATAGAGTTTAAGAGCAAAATGAGCAAAAATGGTTCAAATGAAGCTAAAGAACAAAAAAATGACCTGGCGCCTAGACACGAGGATGTTCTAGAAGCTCGACGCCTAGGCGCCACGATTGGGCACTCAGACGCTAGAGACGGTTATGCATATATTCAATGAATTTGAACGAATTTCGAAAATGTGTCTGAAGTGACTCTTGATTATTTCCAGAGCTTTATATATAGGAAGCATTTCTACACGTCCAAGAGGAGAAGAGGAGTTTTTGGAGTCATTTTTAGGTAGTTTTGACCACCATTAGGGTAGGCGGCCACCATAGTAGAAGTGTGGTGATTATGAGTGTTTGTTAAGTCATGTGTGAGTCTTATGGAGTCAAGTTCAGTCAGCAAACTTTAGAGAATTGCTTGGTTAAAAGTTTGAGATAAATATTTGTAACTTTATTTAAGTTTTGTTTTGTAAATTTGGTTTTTAATATATATTATGTTTTATTTTGTTATTCTCATGAATTCTGAATAGTTTTCTTTTCTTTCTCATTGCAATAAGAAGTAATCTTGTGTGAGGTTCAAATGTTTTTAAAATTTCTTTTATTCCAAAAATTTGTGATGGTATTTTCATCGGTTCTTAATTTACTTTGCAAATTGATCATTTGTGATGTTAAAATCCGTTGTGAAATATAAAAACCCTGGAGAACTATGGTTTCACCTAACTAGTGAGTAACACACTAAACCTTGGATGGAGGAGATGTCACATCCATGGTGGAGTGCAAATAGATAGGGAGATAAGTTTTGATTGAAGTATAATTGATGATTCTAGAGTGACAGGCTAGAACTTTTTTCAATTTGTCTTTAGTTTGGAACCTGAGACCTAGTTGGCCATATCGAGAGGGCACAGTGGGTAAGGGTTACCTGGAAATGAGAGAATAGAATCTACTCAGCACAATCATATCAAGCAAGAATTTAACTTTAGATTAGTCAATGTTCTTTATTCACTCGGGAGAGAGTAAAGAATAGGTATGTTCATATTTGTCCCAAAACCTCAATTTTATCTTTAAGCATTTAATTCCTACACTAATTACAATCTCTTTACAAGATGAAAAACTTTTTATTATAATTGTACTTCTTTACACATCTGTAGTTTAAGAAACTATGCATCTACTTTTAGCTTTGCATTTAGAAGTAGCAAACTTTAGTTTATACCATGTTACAAAAAATTCGATATTTTTCTCCTACGAATTTTTTTTACAGTTTGGGTAAGAATTATTTCTAAGTTAATATATAAATTTCATTATTCACTGTGAGTTCGATACTGAGATTTTTAATGAAAACTTTATATTGCTTGAAACGATATGTACACTTGTGTAGTGCCCCTAATGTGTAAGTCATTAGTTAATTTTATAACATATTTATTTTGCACACTAACCGCTGAATATAAATTGGGTCAAGTTTTTGTCATCTTTCAGAACTTAAATAATTGTGTAATTGCGGGTCCAGTCAAGTTTTTGCCGCCGTTGTCGGGAAATAACAAAATTTTTAACTTAGAAATTTTTATTTGACTGTAGATTTTTTTATAAGAATTGTATTTTAGCTTCCCTTTAATAGTAATTATTTATTTCTTAAAAATTATTTAAAAAAAGAAAAAAATTGAAAATCGAAAAAATTTATATATATATATTAGTGTTTTGTTTTAGTTTTATTTTTTGAATTTTTAATTTTGCATGCGTAGTTCGGAATCTAAAGGTTTAGAGTCTTACAATTCTGAGTTAGAAAGAACCATAAGAAAAATTCAAAAACAAAAAAGAACTTCACAATTCTTTAAAAATGACAAACACATCACAAAATAATTTTGAAAATCAAATTGTTGAAAATGAACATTGTAATATACAAAGAACTTTAAGGGACTATGCAAACCATACAGCATATGAAATTCATTAAGTATACAAATCTCTGATGTAGGAGCTAACTCATTTGAACTTAAACATGTTATTATACAAATGGTACAAAACGATCAGTTTGGGGGAACACCATTTGAGGACCCAAACTTATACCTAGAAAGTTTTCTATAAATTTGTGTTACATTTAAATATGATGATGTATCTAACGACGTTGTTAGACTTAAACTTTTTTTTTCTTTTTCCTTAAGAGATGAAGCTAAGATGTGATTAAACTCTTTAGCACCTGGATTTATTAGAACTGGGGGGAGTTAGCACAAAAAATTATTGGCTAAGTATTTTCCACATTCAAAAACTGCTAAGCATTAGAAATGATATTACCTTTTTTACTCAGTATAAAGGTGAGTCAATATACGAAACTTGGGAATGATTTAAAGAACTCCTTAGAAAGTGTCCGTATCATGTCTTGTCATACTGATTAATTATTCAAACATTTTATAATCGGTTAACAGTATACTTTAGATTTATTATTGATGTTGTTGTTGGAGGTTCATTAAAATTAAAACCATTTGATGAAGCTTATGCATTGATTGAAGAGATGGCTACGAACAATTTTCAATGATCCTCTAAAAGAATAAATTCTAAGAAAGTAGTCAGTGTACATGATAATGATGCAAATTTTCGTATTGACATCTCAAGTTGCTGCAATATCTAGAAAGATAGATCAAATTGAAATAAACTTTTCTTAAACATCTCATGCGATTTAAGAGAATTCATTAAGACATATAATTGATTCTCAACCATCATTAGAGACTTTAAATGCAATTAACAATAGACCCAATAACCCATATTCGAACTATTACAACCCAGGTTGGAAAAACCACCCTAACTTTAATTGGAATAATAATTATGGTGACGGAAATCAGAAATGGGGAAACAATCAAGCAAACCTATTAGGAAACTGGAACAACCAAGATAGTATTAACTATAGACCTTCTCACCCTTCTGAATTTACAAATAACCAATCAATTAAGGAGAAGAGGTTGTCTATAAAAAAAGTGGTGTTAAAGATGGGGAATCAATTACAAAGATAAAGCACTGTAATAAGAAATATTGAGAATCAACTAGGACAAATTGCTAACGCACTTAGCAATAAGACTCAAGGAACACTTCCTAGTAATGTTGAAATAAATCCTAAAGATAAGAATAAAGAGCAAGAGCAAGTTAAAGCTGTCCAACTCAGGAGTGAAAGGGAATTAAATGTTGGAATTCAAAAAGAAATTGAAGTAGAGAGGGAGAAGAAAGAAATTGAAAACATGAAGAAAATGTTCCTAAGAATGTAGAAAAACTTATCTCTCCAGCTAAGAATAATTTAAAAAGGCCTGGTATACCTTGGTTCATTTCCTCTCTCTTCCCTGATTCATCGTTTCCTCTTCTATATATTTCGATGTTTCGATTCTTCCGGTAGATGAAATGAAATACACTTTCTATCTTTGTTTGCTTTGTTTCAGACTTAAGTGATAGTTCTTTAAATAAATTAAAGTGACTACCTAAGAGGGTGCAAATTGGTTTTGCCCCACTAATGTTGAACCTGTGTAAGTCCTCAACGTATTATGCCTGAGATAATTTCAATATACAAGCAATCGTGTCCCTGCTGATTCTCAAACTGAGAATCTTCTTGGTTAGACATAAATCATAATCTCAAATTCCTTTGATAATTGCTCTTTCAAGTCCTAAATCTTTTACATATCTGCTCCTGCAACCAATATGTTATTCACATATAATAGAAGTACAATATAACAATTATAAAAAATTTTAATGAAGCAACGATAATTTGCATGGCACTTTATGTACTTATTGTCAGACATAAACAAGTCAAAATTCCTATACCGCTGCATTAGAGTCTGCTTCAAATCATAAAAGTTTTTCTTCAATCGCAAAGCCATACTTTCACTCCTTAATCACCTCAAATACATCAAATATGTGTTTCGAGAAGTACACCCATACTGTTATTGTGTGATCATCAATGAAAATTACAAAATATTGGGAACCTCCAATGGACTGAACTGCACTAGAATCTCATACATCATTATACAATAACTCTTAGCTTTACGGACTTCACATTAGACTCATTTTTGGAGAAAGAAATCTTTTTTTACTTGTCATGGATAAAATATTCATAAAAATCTAACTCTATAGACTTTATACCATGAAGCTTGTTCTTAGAAAGTAGAGATTTTATATATTTATGGCTATGATGGCCAAGTCTGTGGTGCTAAAGACCTGCATCATTCTTTATTCCAACTACATCAATAGATTCAAACATTTCATTGATAAGGTCAAAAGTATTTTTAATATTGCCCCGAGCCATCATCCAATACTATTAACCACGGATATTACCTGGTGTTAAATCACACATGACATTGTTAACCACAGATATTATCTGGTCTTAAAGAACACATTGCATTATTAACCACATAAACTATTTGGTCTTGAAGCCTGTATGATATAGTTGATGATTTTGGATGGAGCAATTTTTGATAAATTGATATCACAGAGCTCTAATTCGATAAGTTTTTTAAATTTTATTTCAATTTTTGTCATTAATTTTTTTATTGTAAGCTAAATTATATAATTTCCTCAAAATTTTTATCTACAAGATACATTAGATGAGACAAAAACTGAAGATGGTATATTGGTCATTTGAGAGAGGAAGGTGAAGATTATATTTTGTGATTTATGCTTGAGAGAGATCGAAATTGAAAATAGACCAACCATGCACTTCAATAAATTTGTGGAAGGACTTAAAAAGAGGGGCAGCTAAATTAGGTTGTGACCTTATTAAAGAAATAGTTGAAGTATTAAAGGAGTGGTGGAGAGAAAAAAATTCAATAAATAGAAACTATTTAGAAAATTTGTATATTCTCATATTTATTGAGTTGCAATTTTATCAATAGTTGGTCATGCCTAATACAAAATAATTTTGAAGTTCTGGTTTAGACCTTGAATAGAGGAAGGAATGAATTGTTCAACAAAAGACAATCATCATTACAGAGTATTATTGCAAGAGTATTAGACGTAAAGAAAAAGCGGGCCATACTCCAAGGTATACCTACATATTCTTTCAAAATACAAATAAATACAGTTGTTGCAACGACGGCACTACATAATTTTATCCGGAGACAGTCATCGCGGAACAATGTTGATTTTGGAGTCTTAGATGAAAATCCAACATGCATACTTGTAGAAGCATTCGAACATCGGGCAGAACAATCATTGCTTGAGAAAAACTTTTGTGCGAATGACTTCAACAAGCACGATGGAGAGGGTATTGAGGAGATAGTCTAGTTAAGAGAAGACATTATAGATACGTTGGTGAATTCATTAAGTATATTTAATTATATTTTGTAGTGTCTTCATGTTGATGTTACTATTTCATATGTATTGAGAACTGATTGATGTTTATTTTCTCTTCCATTTATTGATATTTTAATTTTTAAGACTAACTAATTTTTGTCATTTATTGATTTTTTTAATTATCATCCCTAATTTTTTTGTTATTATTATATTGTATATGTAGTCTAATCTGTCAAATAAAAATGTAATATATTATTATCTCATGAAAATTATGTTCAATTTCATCATGTACTTTAAAAATTTTGCACTATAATCGTGGTACTCATTGTTTTGAATACACATAAAAGGAGAAGTCACCTATAGAAAAATATTTTATTGCTGCCCAGAAATAGGACGCATGAAAAATGCAGGTTTTTGATGGGCTAATGATATAGAGTTCGCTTCAGATAGTGAACAAATTACAAAAGATATTATACACAAAAAATTATCCCAAAGAATTGATTGTTTGGACTTAAAGACAAATGTCATTATAGCATTACTAGTTGTATGTGTGGTGTTTATTATTGTAATTAGGGGTGTAAACGAACTGAACACGAACGAACAGAGCTTGTGTTCGTATTCGGTTCATTTGAAATTTAGTCCGTTTGAAATAAGTTCGTGTTTGAAATTATTCATGAAGTCACTGTTCGTGTTTGTTTCTTAACGAATGAGCCAAACACTAGCTTTTCACGAACGACGAGTCAGTTTGACATCCCTAATATCAATATGTATAAATAATATATTATATTAATTATATAACTTTTATTATATAAATATATAATATCCATATTAGTATATTACTAATATAGTACATTAATACATTATTATTATTATTTTATTATATGTTATAATTGATAAAATTTAATTTTTTAAAATATCATAAATTTTTTTATATATAATTATTTCAAATTATTTCATATTTCGAACAATAACGATTCGAAGACGAACGAACTCATCACTATTCGTGTTTGGTTCGTTTACCTAACCGAATGAAAAAAATTGTTCTCGTTCTTCTTTTCTACTTATCGAACAAATTGAACACAAACTCATTGACGAACTGAACACGAACTGTTCGCGAACAACGAGCTTTTTTGACAGCCCTAATTGTAAAATAATGAATAAAATAATGATATACAATTGATGTATTGGAGAAATTTGGACTCCTAACGTGTTTTTTTTATTGTTATTGTTTTTATTATTCTACTTCAACTGTTTTAAAAATTGCAGTCACTAAATTAATTTACATCTATAAGGTCATAATTCTTTTTCATCAAAAACAAGTGTAGCATAGTAAATTATCTAAACAGTCTCCCTACTATTCCAACAAGCAACTTTCTAACAGCACCTGTGAAGATGTTTCTTCAAAAAATAGTAGTCATCCTAACTGCACCTTAAGTGGCATCAAGTTGAAGAAATACATCAAGTATATTTTGAGTTAAATCAAATTACTTTTAAGCCAAGCATTGAAAAGTTATAGGAATTGATTTTACTTTTGTGTTGATTACATTCAAAATGATTATCCAATGAGTTTCAAATTTCATACAAATCACGAAACTTATCTGACATTTGTATCTATATAACATAATTTATTTAATCTAAGTTTCTCAAGTGTATAAAAAATAGATCTCAAAATTTGATATTAGGTTTCCTATTTTCAAACTTCCTTTATTTGCTTCTTAACTAAAATGTTGTACTGTTTAAAACATATTTGAACCAAAACAATTAATAGGGTTATTAAAAAACTATTCCTTGAATTGCCTACCCAAAATTTGTGGGAATATAATACAATTTATGTTTAAAAAATTTTTTAAGTTTTTTCTTTTTTTTCTTGTGCCCGACCTCTGTTTGAGCATCACTGAAACAGTCCATGTATAACATCGATATATGGTGCCTTTAGGCATTCTTATACTTCTCCGCCACAAGTTATAAAACAAAACAAAACAAGATTAACTTGAAATTTTCAGGTTCACTCCATTCAATGGAATCTATTACAAAAAGCACAAAGAGAATCTTGATCCAAGTCTGAAGATTGTGTTTTTCTCATTCAACAATTGAGGGGATTGGCCTCCAAAATGGTAACCATTGAATGCACTAATTTTGTTATGTGATGATGTTCAACCACATTATGCACAGTTTTTTCATTTTTTTTTTTTTCTTTCTTTTGGACAAACTATGTTGTTGATAAAATATCTTTGCTAAACCATTTCTATTTTCATTTGAATTGTTTCTTTAAAGCAATGAAGACAAGATTTAGGTGATCATTTTTTTTCTTCCAAAAAAGTTTTCTTTCTCAATTTTTGCTACACGTCCCAACTCAGCCACAAAACAACTCCCGCATTGATGCTGCCTTAGCCTGCCCTGTCAACGTAAGCAGCATAACGTCGGAATCATCTCCTCTTTTTCTCTCTCCCCTTCTCCGAGATACTAACCCTAACTCCGCAATCATTTGTGCCCTATCCCACCCCCCTCACCCGCATCTTCCCACTTCGCTTCCAATGCCTTAGAACATTGCCATTGCGTCCCTCATTGCTGAGTTTTGAGATGCCAGTTTCCCCATCTAACTGTTATAATTTATTAAAGGAATTAATTTAATGGAACAGAAAATATCGGGATCTAAGTTTTCCATGAGATTTGCATGATGTTTCAGTGCAAAATAGTGCAGAACTATTGTTTGGAGAGAATGGGTCGTACAATTGGATAATACGATGAAAGTTTATCTTACCTAATTTTGTCGAACACAAATAAATTTAAAAAAAAAAACATATTTTCTTTTCATATTAAAGCATAATAAAAGAAATTGAAAAAAAAAACAGAACGATAGAAAATATCCCAAACAGATCTTAGTTTAATAGATTAATGTGTCGTATTTTGTAGCAAGTTTAGTTGCTCAGGAACCTGAAAGTGCTTCAAGGAATTCTACAAGATATTTTAAATAAAAAACAAGAACGAAATCCAAAACTACAAATTAACTAGAATATGCACTTTTCCTTCTTTTACATTAGAAAATCTATGATTAAATAGAAGACTAATAGCACAACCACAACAAAGAATTTGAAAGTTAGTTTATGTCAAAGCAACATATACATCACACATATTTGATGTAAAAGAACACACCTCCATGGCCCGGATTGATACCCCAAGCAAGGACAGCGGATACACCACCAGCTTATATCCTATATCCTGGAGTTCAGTTGGGCTCAATATTGGTGTTTTTCCTCCACCCTCTAGCATGTTGGCCTAAAAAGAAAAACAAAAGAATATCGTAAGGTGAAGAATACCGCACACGGTTAACCTGCATTGAAAGAACCTCTGAAACAAACAATGAAGAACAAACAGCTCTAATGATGTAAATAACATTTGAGGAAAATTTGTTGAGATATGTTTCTAATGTAGAGTCCTATTCGTAAATGATGAAGTCTAGAAATTTATTTGTAAATGTTGCAACTTTTAAGGTTCTATATAAGCCCGTCATCAATGAAATAAAGGTGATTTTTTTAGCAATAATTTATATTTTGTATCAAAGTCCTAGCCTCCTCACCTCAATCAATTAGTCGGGATCAGCGTAGAGAGACCTGAAACTCCCACCTCTCGTCGATCGAACTAGTAGAGATTGGCGCAAAGAGACGTGAAACTCCTATTTCCCTCTTCCTTCAATGGTGTTCCTTGAAAAGTAGTAGCGAATCGCACAATCTAGTTAGGATCGGCGTATACAGACGCTGATCGGCGTGAAGAGAACTGAACTTTTTTTTTTTTTTTTTTTGCTTGTTACTAGCAGAAGCTTTAAAGACGGCTCAGACAGAGGGAGTGCGGCTTCGTGCGAGCTAAGGCAAAGCAGATCGCACAAACTTGCATGAAGGAAGTCGCGTGTGATCTAGACTTGATCCTTGTGATTAAAAATATCGGGAGATGGAGATAATGCTGGAAGTAAGGAATTGAAAATTATGGGGAAGATGGATCCCAAAGTTCTAAAGGTCTTTGTCAGGCTCATACAGGGAACTCGCATCTCAACGAGAGCCACTACCCTGGTATTGCTTCGACGCGACGCAGGTGAAGCTAGATCTCCCTCTTGTGGATATGAAACTCGATGGATCGACCACATATCTAAGTTTGTTGTGTCGTATCCATGCTACTATAGTAGGGAAGAGACTACAAAGGTACCTGATAGTAGATGAGCCAAAGAGTGACAGTACTGAGAAGGATGAGTGGAGGATCACACACGCCTTACTTTACACCTGGTTAGTCAA
The DNA here is from genome assembly GCA_003013225.1 of Phalaenopsis aphrodite. Taxonomy (NCBI): domain Eukaryota; kingdom Viridiplantae; phylum Streptophyta; class Magnoliopsida; order Asparagales; family Orchidaceae; genus Phalaenopsis; species Phalaenopsis aphrodite. Next base: position 58,348 of record NEWO01001105.1, on the reverse strand, counting down.
CTCAATTGTTCCATCAATTTCCTCATCAGTGGATGACATTTGAAAGATGAGCGACATTTGGGTGAAGCTGGAGAAGATCTTTACTAGAATTGAGAACCACATGAAGGTGTTTTAGATTCAGCATGAGATAGAGACAGTGTTTCAGGGCGATAGATTGATTCGGGAGTACTTTATAGACTTGGAGCGGTTGTGGCGAGATCTTGATCAATACACACTTATGTCAAGTCATGGCGATATGTTGTGCAAGAAAGGAGAGATCTTTACACAAATGAGGACTATGCAATGGCTCATCTAAACTTGGTATTTGATTAGAAGAGATTGATTCTCCTAGCTCATGCGACTATTCATATACTTGATGAGGCCATTGCTGTGATGATACAAGAAAAGAGTCGCATGAAGCTACACTTTGAGCCGAGTGGTTTTTCGAATGCACGATCATCATTGGTTGTTGCTAGCCCAGGTAGGTAGGTGTCTAGGGGGCGACTAACAAGTGTTACAACTATGGTGAAGTTGTCCATCTGAGCAAGGTCTATCCTAAGCCGCTTAAGGAGAGAGAGACAGGTGGGCGCGGATAAGGTAGAGTTCGTGGGGGTTGGAAAGGTGGAAGAGGGGGCTACAAAGAAAATCTGATAGTAGCAGAAGACAAGGGAGAAATAGGTGCAATCTTTACTAGTGAGGATCATAAGTGCCTAGAGCTATTGAAAAAGAAAGCAACAGGAGATGAAGCTGAGACGTTTCAAATCCATCGACATCAAGGGGTATTATTGCTACTTACGCTCACTTCAGAAAAGGCATTGGTGGCACACTTGTTCTTGCCTCTATTTTCACCATAGAATCATCAGAATAGATTATAGATTCTAGTACTTCTTGTCACATGACAGATATTACTGGAGAGTTCTCTTCATAAACTCATCTAGCGGTACCAAAAAGTATAAAAACTGTTGACGGTACTGCACAGTTTGTAGTTGGTAAGAGTACAGCAAGATGTATCAATCATATGGCTTTCTTCAATGTCTTGTACGTTTCTTCTTTTTCAATAAATCTCTTATCCATTAGTGTCATTATTCTCCAATTAAAAACATATTGTTTCTTTTGATATTCCTCAGGTGATCTTCCAAAAGAAAGGGACAGGCCAAACACTTGGGACTAGAACGTGGCATAGCAGACTCTGATACTTAGACCGAAAGAGAATGGACTAAGCTCTGGCATCCATGGTGGAAAGTGCTACAATAGAAGAATTTAGGAGGAACGTCAAGGATGTGTTACTGCTACATTGCAGGCGTATGGAGCATTCTAGTTTTAATTTACTAAGTTGGTTGTATCCATCTATTTATGAAAAGGCAAATAAGGAGAAACTAATGGGTGATGCTTGTGAGTTTGGCAAACTCACTAAGAGCTCTTATGTCAGTTCTGGGAATAGGAGCACTGGTGTGTTTGATTTGATACATTATGATGTATAGGGACTTTGTTATACTAGTTCTATGAATGGTTATTGGTATTTTGTTACGTTTATTGATTGATTTTCTTGTGTTACCTGGATATACTTGATGAAACAAAGAAGTGAGGTGGTTGTTTGCTTTAAATATTTTTACAAGGCAATCCAAACCTAATATGGTGTATTTGTGAAAGCACTAAGATATGATAACGGGACAAAATATATTAACAAAGCATTTAAGGACCGCTTGACAGCTCAAGGGACATAACACCAAACCGCATGCCCATACACACCAGCACAAAATAGAGTAGCAGAGAGGAAGAATCGACATCTTCTAGAGATAGCCCGGAGCATGATGATAACAATTATTCTCACATGACTTTTGGGGGCAAACAATGTTGGCAGCCGCTCAATTGATTAATAGGAAGCCCTCAAGAGTGTCAGAGTAGAAGTCTCCTTATTAGATGTTGAAAGGAGACAAAGTGGGATCCATCCATTGAAGGTATTTGGATGTATATGATTTGTGAAGGACAATAGGTCATTTGTAGGGAAATTGGATCCAAGAGTTGTGAAATGTGTGTTCATGTATTTGGCGACTCAGAAAGGTTATATAAGGTTGAAAAGAGACTCTTTGTGATTATGGATATGTCATTCAAAGAGTGTGTACCATACTATACTCTGAAAGTGAATTCACATATCGGTGACTCAACTGACACTAGAGATATGAGGCAAGAGAGAGTGAGTAGTAGTGGTGATGGAGTGATGCAAGTGGGAGTAATGTCATGTCCTGTAATGTGGGATGAATAAATTGAGGAGACAAAAATCAAGAAGACTGACTACAGAGATGATGAGATTCATGCTGAAGGTGAATCAAGGGTGTATACACGGGAACAAGAACCAAACTAAGGAAACATAGTCCAAAGTGCCAATAAGTCCCTTGTCTCGACATTCCCCAACTCTAGAGACACCTACGCCTACATCATTCATCTTTGATTAAAAACTCCTAGATGATATTATTCCTCATTTATCCACTCCTAACCCCCTAATGTTAAGTAAGACCAACCGCAGCAATGCGGGATATCCTTTTAATCGTTTTAGGTGAGAACTTGATATTGTAAACTTTATTTCTTATTCTAACATATCACCTTTGCATGAAACATTCATGCATCATTGGACTCTGTCTCTTTAACCAGTGTTGGCAGGTTGCTAAAAAGGATTCCAAGTGAAAAGCGACTATGCATGTAGAGTTTGGAGCTCTTGATAAAAACCGAACATGGAAGATCGTACCACTACCAGCAAGGAAGAAGATGGTTGAATGCAAGTGGATCTTTACGATAAAGCCAACTCCAGAACGAGATGATGGAGAGATAAAAAGCACGACTAGTGTCAAAAGGGAAACAATCAGACATATGGCATTGACTAAGATGAAACATTTGCACCACTCGCAAAGATAAGCCCAATGAGGACACTAGCTCTGGCAATGAATGGTGAATGGAGACTCCACATACTCGATGTGAAGAATATTTTTCTGCATTGGAAACTACTATAGAAGGTATATATGGATATACCACTAGGATTCAGTACGTCCAACACAGTAGGCAAGGTGTGTAGGCTCAAAAAGTCACTATATAGCTTGAAGCAGTCTACTCGAACCTGGTTTGATAGGTTTAGAATAGCGATGGTTGGCATTGGATATCAGCAAATCAATGCAGACCACACGGTGTTCTTTCGACAACATGAAGATCACACTACCATATTTATTGTGTATGTAGATGAAATCACTGGTGATGATAAAGCAGAGATTGCTCAACTTAATGGAAGATTGGGGAAGCAATTTGAGGTAAAGGATCCAGGACAGCTCAAATATTTTCTTGGGATTGAAGTGGCCCATGGACTGAGGGAATGGTCATATTCCAGAGAAAGTATGTGTTGGATCTTCTTACAAAGACAAGTATGCGGGGGTGCAAACCTGCAATCTCTCCAATTAAACATAAGGTTAAGCTCAATACAAGGCAGGTGAATCGATTGATTGTGAGTGATATCAGAGATTGGTTGGATGTCTGATTTATCTGCGCCACACTCAACCCGATATTTATTTTGCATTAAGTGTGGTGAGCCGCTACATGCATGATCTAAGAAAGGGTCATATGATTGTAGTATATCAGATTTTGAGGTATATGAAGAGTGCACAAGGAAAGAGTTGATATTCGGGGAGAATGGGCATGTAAATATTGAGGGTATTTGTGATTCTGGCTGGGCAAGTTGTGCTACTGATAGACAATCCACATCAGGATACTACATATTTGTAGGTGGCAATTTGGTCTCGTGAAAGAGCAAGAAACAGTCATTTGTAGCAAGATCAAAAACAAAGGCAGAATACATGGACATGGCATTATGAGTTGCTAAGATGATGTGGCTGAAAGCCTTATTGGTTGAACTCAAAGTGGATTAGGAAACTCAAATGAAGTTGTGGTGTGACAAGTCGGAAATCAACTTGGTGCAACATGATAGAACCAAACATGTGGAGATTGAGAGGCTCTTCATCAAGGAAAAGATGAACAACGGACTACTGGAGCTATGTCGTCATGTAGCCACTAGAGAGCAAATGGATGATTGCCTCACCAAAGTACTTAGCTCATTAGATTTGTCTAGGTTATGTGACAAGATGGGCTTAATGAATATTTTTTGCCCATCTTGAGGGAAAATGTTGAAATTTGTATTTAATGTAGAGTCTTATTTATAAATAGATGAAGCCTAAGGATTGATTTGTAAATGTTGTAAATTGTAAGGCTCTATATAAGCCCGTCTTCGATAAAATGAAGGTGTGCTTTTTTTTTTGCAATAAATTTTATTTTAGTTTCCTGGTGTCTCTCCATGTTAATAAGTGACTGATTAAACAAAAAATAATGATGAGAATACAATAGTTACTGCAGCATCTTACAAAAACCAAATGTGTATAACAGCGTTCATCTTCCAGCTAAAAAATAAACTAATTGCATGTTAACCTTGAGATAATAGTAATCCTATCAAAATGATGAGTACTTATAATATAAAAAAATGCTAAGTGATAAGAATTAGAGAGAATTGATTGAGTGAATCATTTCATCCTTTGTAATTCATTTATATAAGTCTAAGGAAATCTCTAGAAGAAAATAAACAATAATTATCGAAATAAAAAAAAACAATTAAATTAGTATAGTATGTGAACAGGTGAGGTTGCAATGATAATCCCATCGATCGGTGAGGTGACATGAAGTGTGAATAAGGAAGGTGAAGTGTTATTGGGCTCGGTGGAACATTACTGACGGCAAAGGCAGAAACATAAACAAAATTGATTGTGATCATTATGTTCACACTTCCCCTCTAACAAATGATGGGATGTTGTCCATTCCAAATTTGTCTGCCAAATCTTGAAATATTGTTCATGATAAGCATATAACAAGGATCTCTACGAGTTCCTTATCTGTTGGTGACAAATAAAGTATAGTTTGGACCATTGTCAAGCTTCCCCTTTATAAAATGCTTAATTAATTTTAAAATATTATATTAGATCATGTTATGTGAGACTATAAGTAATTTGATGGCTAGCATAGTGTCACAATAAAATCTCATAGGATCTCTCCACTCAACCTTTAAATCTTATATAATAATTTTCAATTAAATCTTGTAAAATTATTTTCAATCCTAATAGCTTGCAAATTCCAATTGCCATAAATCTAAATTTGGCTTTTGCATTCGATCTCTCAGCTACATTTTATTCTTTTAATTCTCCAAATTATGAGGTTGCCTTCAAAGAATACATAATATCCTGAAGATAACATCCTATTAACCATGGACCTTGCATAATCAAAATCTAAATATGCTTCAAGTGTCAAATCCCACCTTTTTTTCAATTAGTTTCCAATATTTTGGGTTCCTGATATAATGTAAAATTACATCCACACTTCTAAGATTTGATTCATTAGGATTGTGTATGAATAGGCTTACCAAACCAACAATATAGGCAAGTAAGTCATAAGAAGAAAAGAATTCCCATAAATCTTTGATGGAAGGTTTTTTATTGTTACGACTTTTAGAGCATCTACAAGCTTCTAAAAGCTTCTGATCAAACTCCATGTGGCTCTTGATAGCTTGTATCCCAACTTATATGCGTCTTTTAATAAATTTGTTATATATTTTTATTGTAATATAAAGATCATATATTGAGTGTGCAACCTCAATACAAATTAAGTATTTTAATTTATCTAATTCATTGACTTCATATTTTTTTAGAAGTCTCTTCCTTTAAATCTTTAAATATTTCAATTCAGTATTTCTTATGATCATCTTGTTGACATAAAGAGCGAATATCATATCGAGTGTATCAATATTTTCAAAAAAATAATCTCACACCAGTAATGTAATAATGTCTGGTTTCATCTTCTCCAAAAAAAGGGAAAAATGAGGAAGTCGAAGAGGGAAATAAAGTGAGCGGTCGAGAACTTGAAGGGGCAACTTCGTTCTATAAATCAAAGCGTATGAAGAGAGGCAGAGATTAGATTGAGAGGCTTCATAGCAGACGCACTCAGAGTGTGAATGAATTACCTAGGTAGTCGATCGACGCTTATGAAGGCAGGATAATCTACAATTGCAAGCTAGGGCTTCCCGGTGCATCAATCAAAGTAGAAGGCGGCTAAGTCGACTGGCGACATCTATGATCGTCAAAGAGACAACAAGGCACTAGGGCCTTACGAGGACGACAAAGTTTGCAATTGAAGTCGAAGTGAGTCATCATTAATGTAAGCGAACAACAAAAAGTCAGCATGTGCACTTTCCCTCATTTCGATTGAAAGTGTGTTGCATCATCGAGCCGCTCTGTATCAGCAAGGCTCAATTGTGAGCGAGGAGGATGACCCACAATGTCGAGAGTTGTGCTTAACTAGTTTACGTGAAGAGTTGGGTGTTAAAGGTTGTTTGTGTTCAGGTAATTTTAGTTATGCATTTCATTTATAAATTCAATGAATTAAATGAAAATATGACACTAAATAGGACGCAATGGAGAAAAAAGATTCATGAAGCCGACCCCACGTAGTGGGATTAAGGCTTTGTTGTTGTTGTTGTTGTATTTCATTTATAAATTTTAATTTCTAAATTATATCCATAAAATATTTTATTAGGATTTTTCTTAAAATAAAAGGTTGTTTAATTAGTACAAGCAATATTAAATTAATAGAAATGTGAATATTAGGATTTTTATAAAGTACATTAAGTTTTGAATATTAGTGAATTCATAAAGAGAAATTAATAACGAAAAAATGTCTATCTTAGTTTTGTTTTATTTATGGAAATTATTACAAAGGTTCAAGGTCCACGACACAGGTGAAATTGAGGAATATCTACAAATCTATTGGGTGGATACCATTATTTCTAATATGTTGTAGCATCTTTGTTTCTTCTTAATCAGTTATGAATAGTTATTATTACCTATAAATTCAATTGTCAAATATTATTCTGATTGATATGCTCTTCTTTTTATTAGTCATATTATTATGATGATTTTTCATAGCAACAACTACTATTATGCATTATGTATCTAGAATATGTTAAATTGAATGAAATACACATATAAATGATATGAACTGTAAAGGTTAAATCTATGTGAATGCTTGCTTGGTTATGATTGAGTTCACCCTTTTATGCTGCTAAAGTACTCATGCACGTAAATAAAAAAGATATTGATATTATTGTTTCTTAATTGATATAGTTTTAAACAGTGTTCATATGATGGTTGTATACAAATTAAAAGAATATTGATATGTAAATGATATAGTAAGACATGATGAATGTTTAAAATTATCTTAAATTATCATATTAGATAGTACAGACTTTCAAATGCTCTTAAATTAATTTTAGATAAAGTTTAACTAACATGTATATTTTTTTCATTGTATTATTATAGTTTAGAAGTATGTATATTCATTATTGTTTTATTTCATTGTTGTTTTAAATTAACAGTACAAATTTAACTATTTAAAAAAATGAGAAGAAATATTTATAGAGGATGTGGACAACATGACCCGAGGTAAATTTATAACCATGTTAGTTTAATTTTCTTTTCTATAATGACTCTTTCACTCGTTAAATGTTAATCATAAAAAATGAATATAGAAAAATTCAATTTCCACAATCCAATCGTCTACACCCACCTTAGTTAATTTCAAGTTGTTGTTCTCTATTTTATTTTGTCCTTTAGTTCAGTTCTCAGCGTTTAGTGTGAAGTCTTATATTTGAAGTTCATATGTCACTTGCATGCTTATGCTATTGAAATCTAAAGTGTCTTTTCAATAATTTTTAAGGTATTCGGGGGTTTAAGGGATTTAAGTGTTTAAAATATTTGAGTTTTAAAAGTTTTAAATTTAGAAGCGTAAATATTTTAAGTTGTTTTGAGTTTAAATGCCTTAATATTTTAAATTATTTGGTTTAAACAATTAAGTTGTTTTATGTTATTTGGTCTAAATTTTTTTAGTTGTTTGAAGTTATTTGGTTTGAGTGTTTTTTTTTTTTTATTTCAAGTATTTTTTTAAAATTAAGGTTTAAAATTTACTTTTAAAATGTTTTGCAGAATTTATGAAATTAAGATTATTCTTAGAATTATTTAAAAATATTTAGAAGTTTTAAATATTTTTTTTTTCAAAAGATTTTATTTTGTGTTTTCAACTATTTTCTAAAAGGTTTAAAATTAAATTTAAAAGGTCTTAAGAATTCTTAAATTTATTTCTTAAAAAGGTTTAAATTATTTTAAAATTATTTTTAAACTCATTTGCTTTAATCTATTTTAAATAATTTTAAATTGTTTCAAATTATTTTAAATTATTATCAGTTTCAGCTTATTTTTTTAAAATTGATTTCAATTATTTTAAATTATTTTTAAATTGGTTTTAAATAAATTTTAAATGTTTAAAAAAAACTTTAATAGTTTTAAATAATTTTAAAATGTTTTAAATTACTTTATATGTTTTAAATTATTTTTATACTATTTTAAATTATTTTCAATTGATTTAAATAATTTTAAATGTTTTAAATTATTTTTAAATTAGTTTTAAATTATTTTAAATTGGTTTTCCAGTTATTTCTAAATGTTTCTAAATTACTTTAGATTGTTTTGAATTATTTTCAAATGTTTTAAATTATTTTAAATTTTGTATATTATTTTAAATTTTTATAAAATTTTTTAATGTAATAAATTATTTTAAAATTTGTTATAAATTATTCTAAATTGTTTTAAATAACTTAATTTTTTTTAGATTATTTACATGTATTTTTAAATCTTTTAACTTTTTTTAATATTTGAAATTACCTTTTAAGTCATTTGAAATTATTTTTAAGAGTTTTAAAATATTTTTTAAAATATTTTAAATTTTTTTATTATTTTTTTATTAAATTATTTTTAATTGTTTTAATTTTATTTAAAAAAAATTAAATAATTTCTTAAATTAGTTTTAAATTTATTTTAAAATATTTTTAATTTGGTTTTAAATTATTTTAAGTTGTTTTTAATTATTTTATTATTCATTTTTGTTAAGATTAAAAAAGTTTTAAAAGTTATTTTAAATTTATTTTTATTACTTAAAATAAATATAAATTTTTAAAATTATTTCATTTTATTTTGTTTTAAGTTAATTTTTAAAATTGTTTTAAATTTATTTAAAATTTTTTTATTACAATAACAACAAAATCTTTATCCCACTAAGTGGGGTCGGTTACATGAATCTTTTTTCTCGAATAGGTCCTATTTAAAATGGCTTGCAAAAGTCAATTCATTCATTTTCATTTTTATCCCACTAAGTGGTGTGTTATTTTATTTTGAAAGGGCTTTAAAAATCATTTCATTCATTTTTTTTACATATGCTTGCAAAAATAACATTTTTTTATTTAAAATCTTCACAAGGAGAATTTATATATGAGAGGTTTTCCTCCTTTTTTACCCATTTTTTTATTTTCGCACAAAAAAATACAACAAAGTAAACTACACATGAATAGACACCAAACTTAAGAAACTTTCCATAAACTACAAATGATAGATACCAAGCATGAGAAATATTTCCATAAATTACGTATGGACATGTACTAAGCATAAGAAACTTTTCCATAAACTATACCATACATGAGATAGGTACCAAGAATGTGAAGCATTTCCATCAACTAAACTATACAGGAGATAGGTGTCAAACATGAGAAAGTTTATCATAAACTACACATGGATATGTACTAAGCATAAGAAACATTTTCATAAACTATACATGAGAAACACCATATGAAATATACGTTGAAAGGAGAAGAAAAATATAGTGGTGTTAGGGATTTGGCCTAATGAAGAGAAAGGAAGATAACAGTAAGGAGGGGAGAATAAGGAAGAGAAGTTGAAGTGGAGTAAAGAAAAAGAATAACGAAGTGAAGTGATCAATAGAACAGAAGAAATGAATAGAAGCAGAAGAGATGAAGAGTGGAGAGAGAATGGAGAAGAGAAGAACGTTGGACGTGCAGGTGTGTCATCCTTTCTATTGGGCAGTGCAAGTGCGCCCAGGGAGCAGGAGAGAGTGGAGCTCCTAGGTGCCCACCCAATTTGAGTGGCACCAAGGTGCTGCCTAGCACCTAGGCTCCACTTTGATTGGCGCAAAAGTGCAAGGTGACACCAAGGTGTTGGCACCTCTCTTGAGCCTACTTGGGAAGAGTACTTGGGACTTGGATTGGAGTGTTTCTTTAGCTCATTCAGATCAACAAGATTAGGGGAACACAATGATAAGATTGGTTATAGACTAAATGGGCCCCATATTAGAAAATTTAGGTCAAAGTGAGAAAAAATTGAGATTTTTTATGAAACTTCAAATGAGCTTCAAATTGGTCAGTTTTGATGTTTTCAGCTCAACTTGATTATATTTTGAGTTTGGAATTGATTTGAGTTCATTTTGAGGGCCAAATTGTAATTTTCGTCTAAATTGTCTTAATCTTCCAACTTATTGTAGGTTGGATGGACTCCAAAACAGAGTTTGATTTGGGCATGAAGGGGCTCATTGAACGGTTTCGATAATACAGATACATTCATGAAGTCCATTTTATAAACGACACTTCGATGAAAAATTCAAATTGAATAAATTTTTATGCATGAAAGCTCGCCACGCAAAATTTCACATTAAAAATGTCTAATAGTTTTCAAAATTTATTTCATGTTATTCATAAATTAATAATGAACCAACTTATTGTAGGTTGGATGGACTCCAAAACAAAGTTTGATTTGGGCATGAAGGGCTCATTGAACGGTTTCGATGATACGGATACATTCATGAAGTCCATTTTATAAAACGACACTTCAATGAAAAATTCAAATTTAATAAATTTTCATGCATGAAAGCTCGCCACGCAAAATTTCGCGTTAAAAATGCCTAATAGTTTTTAAAATTTATTTCATGTTATTTATAAATTAATAATGAACCAACTGTAGCTAATATCATAAAGTTCCAAGCACTACAAATATTTGTAAAGAGAATTCTAATTTCAGAGCATAAAAATGATAAGTTTGAAATCTTCCCTCATCGGGCTACATTTCAGTCCCACTTTAGGATTTGATTGAAATTAATTAATCTTGATTTCCATTTTATATTTGAAGCGAATGAGGAGTTGACCAAAATTAAGGTCAATAAATGGACCTATAGTATATGTGATGAATTTTTCAAAGTACGACGCATATATTAGTGTTGACTAAGACGATCAAAAGAGTCCAAAGATAAAGAGCATTAATATTCTTGATTTGATTTTGAATTTTGGGTTTGATGTGAGGGTGAAATTTTGATTTGAGTGATTAAAGATTTGGAGATCCAGATTTGTGAGATTTGGTGTTTCCTACCGATAGGATTCACTGAAGATTAATGATGGGAATTTTGTGTAAATGTCTAAAAAAGTTCAGTTTGAACTATTAGGAAAAAAAGCTGCTGGGAAACTTATTCCTAGCCTAAGGAAGGTAATGGGAAAAATCTAAGGATGGTGGCAGAATCCTAACGATTGACGAGATTGAAATTATATTCACCTGAACACATTAAGAAGACTGTAGATTCACATCTAACTAAAGAGGTAAACAGAATGATTAGATGAAGTAATAAAAACATGAGGGTTTACATCTAACCTGATAGCTAATCAACGTCATGGTTGATTCCACTGAGAAATTGATTTACTTGAATGCATTGCGATGGAAAACGATACAGAATCACATCTAGCCTAAAGAGGTGAACATGATGACTAGATCAAGATAGAAAATCATGCAAGTTTACATCTAATCCGAGAGTTAATCGAAGGAAAGGTTGATTTAGTTTGTTTCATTTCATTTTATTTCATATTGCACCATTTCATTTCATATCATTTTATATCACTTTGTATCGCATTGTATCTTATCATAATGTGTTATTTTGTGTCATATCATGTTGTGTTGTTTTGTGTCATATCGTGTTTTAGTGTTTTGTGTCATATCACGTTTTAGTGTTTTGTGTCATATCATGTTGTGTTGTCTTATGTCATTTCATATACCTAAACACATTAGGAAGAAAAGCGCAGAAACTCATTTTCAACCAAGGTGGTGCACAGAGTTGACTACATCATGATAGAAAGCATGGAGGCTAATATCTAACCAGAAAACTAGTCAATTAGTCAGTTTAAGGTGGAAGGCTCGCGGACTCGCATCCACCCTAAGAGCTCACCCATTTGTCTTAGAAGTAAGCCACTGAGTTTTGGGATTATAAGGTTTCCTTCTACGATATGCAATAATTAATATCAGAGAGTAGTTGCAGGAACTCTCTTCTGAATTTATTTGGCCAAACATAGACTTATCGAATCCATTGTAGAAATCAAGGTCAATGAACCCAGAATGAGAGAATATTGTTTGTTTGCATGTCTTTGTTGGGCATTCAATGGCTAAACCAAGAAAGATTTTGTGCAAGGATTTTGGTTGCTCCCAACTTTGTTTTCATTAATCAACACATTGTTCCACTGTACCCGAACATACAATAAAAACAATGAACCCGGGTTGCTCAATGCCGGGGCCATATCGAGGGCCTTGTCTAAAGCGAAGTACCAAGTCAGCCTATTTTTCTCTAGTCCACACCAGACAGGCATAGCAATTCTGACTCTAGGGTGTAATGGCTATACTAGGACTCTTCCAAAATTTACTTAGCCAAGGCACTACTAGTTCTAGTTGAGGCCGGTATCAAAATCAACAATTACTGAAGAACCTAAGAAAGGAACAACATCATATCTTTGGTGTGCTGCGAGCTAAACTAAGTAAAGGAATCGTCAATAATACTAGTTTTTCTTAAATAAATTGCACATCTCAGCTTTTCAGAATCTCTCTTATTTATTTTACCAATCCATAAGCTATGTCAAATTAAGTGTTAAGGCCCTCTCATTCTCTTAGAATTACCTGCCAACCCTTACAAGTTGGTTATTCCTTTCTGCCACAGCAGCAGCAGCAAAAAGTAATAAGTAATCAAAATAAAAATAAAATAAAAGCTTTAACAGCATTTCAAGTATTCAAGCACACTTTTCCTTATTTCAAGTGTCCAAAATTATTAAATCATTGCTCACCATGACATTATGTTTTTATATAAAAGTAGCTAAAACAATTAATATCTCAATTCCATGCATGATAAAAAAAGAAACAATTCCTGAAAAATTTCTTAGATTTTCCCTTCTATTCACTCCTATTTGCTCCAATAGGCCTAGGCCTAAGAACATAGGCAGTTCTTTAAAAAAAATGTTTTAAACTATTAATTTATTATGTAGAATGAAGAACTTAAATGCATTTGCAGTATTATGTATATGTATACACATCAACTATTGAATAGTAGTTATTTATGACATACATGGTTAATACCATCAACTTAACTCCCTATAGACACAAAATTAAGCCATATAAAGAATGCTCTACATACCAATTTTGGAATTGAAGGCGATATCTGGCAGAAAGCCTCCATCTCTTCTACAGAAGCAAGTGCATCAATAAAAAGAACATCTGCTCCAGCTTCACCAAATGCTCTCGTCCTCCACAATGCTTCGTCTAAGGATACAGCTTGACGGGAATCAGTACGTGCAATTATGACAAAATCAGATCCGCTTTCATCCCGAGCATCAATTGCAGCTCTTATTCTCATCACCGCCTCTTCCCTTGAAACCACTTTCCGTCCACGTGTATGTCCACAAGCTTTTGGTGACAACTTTAAAACAAGAAAATTATCAGTATTTAGCAAAGTGTATTACTCAAGGCTTGTCTGGCATAAGTATGAAAATCCTGCGTCGAATTTTTCTAATATGTATATTCGCAAATACTTGATTATTTGTTGAATCAACTATTTTAAATTGCAGATAACAAAGATGGATATAGTATTTCCTTTTTAGCTATTAACTAAATTTAGCTGGAAAATGAGGAGAAGAAATGACTACAAAAATAATAAACAACTTAATCTTACAATTGAACTAAGTATCTCTTAATTGCAATGTAGTTCTTTTCATTTTTAATATTAATCAAAGCTTTTTAACGTTTGATATTTGTACCAAGTCCCATGGTTTAGCCTGCTTGGCCATGGTTAACATGAACCATATAATTTGTTTTCACATAAAAAATCAACAAATATCACTCACCATTCGTTCAATTTTGCTTCTGCTGCAAAGCAAGTTTAATGTGTTACGGTGAGTGGAGCCAAAACATTCCAAGCAACATTTAAGGCTAGCGCTTAGGCGTTAAGCGCCAGCCATGAGCGCTCAAGCTCCCCATAAAGGCGCGGCTCCAGTGGAGCCGGCTTTGGGTGCATATGCGCCTGCTATGAGTGGGTACTGCTCTTATTCCCGAGAGACCAGCGCATATTAGAGCCTAGGCGCCCATTTCTAGGCACCGATACCAAGAGCTTTGCAATTAAGGGTCATGTTTGGGCATCTAAGCACCCAGTGCGGTTAGCACACGGAATTTTCGTTTTTAAGCCGATTTCGAGCGTGGTAAGGTGTAATTTGTTGTTTCTTTCTTCTGAATTCTTCGATGAACATCCCGATGAAGATGAAGAGTGTTGAAGAGGTGGATTTGATGATTCAGTATAATTTTTTTTTTGCGTCGGATTGGAGAGGAAAGATTGTTGGTGAAAGTTATGTAAGTTTTTTCGTGTCAGTATAGAGAAGAAACCTATGTGAGTCCTTTGTAAAATTTTCTCAGTTAATACTGAAATTTGTTAAAGTGAGGCTCCGTAGTTTTTTCCCGTTTTCAGGTTTTCTGCGGAAAATTCATGTATGCTTTACTGATTGTTGTAATTGTAATTTCTTAAATTTTGTTCCAATTTTTCAAATCCTGTGATTCTATTCCGCGGTGAAATTGGAAGTTGGCCTTTTTGGAGTAGTTTCCTTAACAAACTGGTATCAGAGCTTGGTCCAATTCAAGTGTGAGCAGTGGTCGAAGAAGCAAAGTTCAAAGTGAAGAAGTTAAATGGGACGAACTTCGCTTTCTAGAAGATGCAGGTGGATGATTTGTTGTATCAAAAAAAAATTATATGTGTCACTACAAGGAATCACAAGAAAACCAGAGTCTATGCCTATGAAGGAATGAAAATTTTATAAACTAAGTTTGAACCCCATTGTCACTTTCTTCTTCAGTTGCGTTCATCATCTTGAATGAGAAAACTACATTGGATCTCATAGAGGCACTGACCAAGATGCATGAAAAGCCATTTGCTTCTAATAAGGTTTTTCTGATGAAGAAATTATTCAACATGAATATGGTGGAAGGTACTTTAGTGGCAGAGCATCACAAAAACTTCAATAGTGTGACGAGTCAGTTGTGCTCTGTGGGGATCAAGTTTGATGATGAGATTAGAGCATTGGTGATACTATCTTCATTGTCGGAAAGCTGAGATGGTTTAATAATGGTTGTGAGTAATTCTTTAGGGACGTCGAAGTTAAACTTCAATGACATCGTGGGTCTGATTTTGAATGAGGAAATTCGCAAAAAAAGCAGTGAATGGTAAATCTTCATGTTCTGCGTTGAATATTGATAACAAGGAAGGAATCTGAGCAGGAGTACAAGAAGAGGTAGATCTAAGTCTAAGAAAGGAAAGCCCAAGTTAAGCAAAGGAGAATGTTGAAGCTGCAATAAGGAGTATTTCAAAAAAGACCGCAAAGCTCCAAGGAAAACTAGTGGTGGAAGACAGAAAAGTAGTTTCTCTACTGAGTGAGGTGAAACTAATTAGCACTCAGTTAGGTAATCATTTCAAAATATCTAAGGAGCTATCGTCAAATTTTGAAACAGAGCAAGCACAGATTGAGAGAACTTAGTATGCTTTAGCAGTTGGAAGTTTGATGTATGCAATGAATTGTATCAGGCCAAATATTACATATATAGTGGGACTAGTCAGCAGGTACATGGGCAATCCAGGCAAGCATTATTGAGAGGCGGTAAAGTTAATTCTCTGGTATTTGAGAGGTACAGTCAACAATACACTTTGTTATGGAAATGTAAGAATCAATCTACAAGAATTCGTAAATTCAAATCTAGCAGGAGATGTGGATAGTAGAAGTAAAATGGGGTATATTAGGGAACACAACATTGAGTTGGGTTTCCAGGTTGTAGAAGATTGTTGCACTTTTAACTACAGAGCCCGAATATATTGTTATTACTAAGGCTAGCAAGGAAAAAATTTGGCTTAAGAGCTTCATCGTAGAATTGAGCAATGAGTTGTGATTCATCTTACTAAGAACACTGGTTTCATGCCAGGACAAAACACATCCAACTCAGGTATCATTTCATTCTATCTCTTCTAGAAGAGGGGCAGTTATTTCTGAAAAAGATAAATACAGCTGAAATCATACGGATATGTTGACGAAGGTGATGACTATTGAGAAACTGAAGTTATGCTTGGCTTCAGCTAGGTTTCAAGAAGGTTAAGACTGGGGGTGAGCCACACCACAGTATGTGACCACGACACGTGTCTATGAAGGTGTTTCAGATGGAGGTGTAGGTACAGGGGACCGGTGCTCGGCGCTTTGTCTCCAAGTAGGAAATTATTATGGAGTGTGAAGCCGAAGCATTCCATGCAGCATTTAAGGCTAGTGTTATGGGCGCTCAAGCGCCCCATAAGGGCGCGGCTACAATGGAGCCGGTGCTTAGGTGCCCGCTTTGGACACATATGTGCCCACTAAATAGCGGTCGTTGCTCTTATCCCGAGAGACCGACGCATAGGGGCTATGTCGAGAGCTTGGCGCTTACTTGGGCGCTAAGTTTGGGCGCCTAAGCTCCCGATGCGGTCAGTGGGCGCCTAAGCTCCCGGTGCGGTCAGTACATGATTTTTCGGTTTTTAAACCAATTTCGAGCTTGGTAAGGCATAATTTGTTATTTCTTTCTTTTGGATTCTTCGACGAGCATCCCGGTGAAAGTGAGGAGTGTCGAAGACGTGGATTTTAGTGATTTGGCATAATTTTTTTTGCGTCGGATTAGAGAGGGAAGATTGCTGGTATAAGTTCTGTAAGTTTCTTCGTTTGAGTGTGAAAAATAAACTTGTATGAGTCCTCTGTAAAGCTTTCTGAATTACATAGTGAAATTTATGATGATGTGGCTCCCTGATTTTTTCCCCGTTTTCGGGTTATTTCGCGTAAAATTCAGTGAATTTTTCCGGTTGCTTTGATGGTGTTTTCTTAAATTTTTTGTTCCGGTTTTCTCGAATCTCGTAATCCTATTCCGCAGTGAAATTAGAAGGTGGCCCTTTTGGAGTAGTTTCCTTGACATAACTATGCTAGTATTCAGTTAACTAACCTGGTCCTCAAGAAGGATCCCCGCAAATCCTGCTCTAATGAAGCCTTTCACAGTTCTCTTGATATTCATACAATTCCCATACCCATTGTCTCCATCTCCAATCACAGGAATGGATACACCTTGCGTGATCTGATATGCCTGATCTAGAACTTCTCCATAGGAAATAAGCCCAACATCTGGCAAACCCAACCTAGCAGCTGAGACAGCGAACCCTGAAAATAACCAGATAGTTTTCTAATATAAACATCTGCAGAAAATTGATTAATAAAATCAACTTGTACCATAAACAATAATACACAACGCATGAACAATGTGAAGAGATCGAAACAGGGTAAATTCTACGTCCACTCACTATAAGGTTGCAGGCAGATTAGTTATCCTTTTGAAGACAATCTTGCAACTTTTTTTGCTGTAATGAAACTAAATAAGATCCTCCATTCCAGCAAGAAAATGAAAAAAAAAACTAAGCAAATAAAACCAAGGCAACTGTATTAATTTTCCATAACAAAATCGCATCCATCTAGAACTGAATATCGATCACATCAGAGGTACACATCTCTGTCGTTTTGCACGTAATTGATCAGTAATGCATAGTTACAAAGCCATTCAGTAGAAGAATTCGATATTGCCGTTTTCAGGCTATGAGAACAGCATTTGTTTGGGATATCAGGAAGTCATGAAGATCAATCAAAGAGATAATTGATACTAAAGTATCAATATAAGGTTTTCTCAACGAATTCGACTCTAAAACCGGTTTTGGGACAAGTATATAGAAGATGCACCGATGAGACCTCTTATCAAACACCTACCGCCCATGAAGGCCAACGGGAAGCCGGCCCGTTCCACGAGCTTAGCGCTGAGAGCATCGTGACAGACGGGAGCTTGATGAATACCAGGGGACTCTAGGAGAAGCCGGAGTGCCTTAGCCGGCGGATCTCCGGGGACTGCGCGAGTTGCGAACCTGCTTCCCATTCCAGGGAATTTGCCTGCAGTAAGTGGAAGCCTTGCAGGGAAGGATGACAACTGTGGCTGCTTGATTTCAAATTGGAAGTTTGGAGTGAGGGGTTGGGTGTGTTTGAATATTTAGAATTCCAATTTTCCAGCTGCTTTAATCAATTTTATGCTCTCAGGAATTAATTATCAAAAGATCAAATAAAATAATTTTTAAAATATATTTTTAATAAAAATATTTTAAATGGCTTATGAATACTATGCTGTTAGATCATCATCACCATGACATTCACCATACATTGTGAATTGGTGATATTTATTCACCAAAGAAGTTAAGATAGAGCTCAAATAAAAAACTAATGATAAGGTTAAATCATTATAGTGAGAATTGTTTTGGGAACTCATTCAAGCGTTTGAAGCAAAATCTCGACATAAGAGCACAAAACAAAAAATCACAGAAAATACAAAGATTTAATCTGGAATAACCTAAGAAAAGAAAAAAATCACAAAGCTGCATCACACTAAAAAATCCACTATGAAATTATACAATTTACACCATGCTCAAAAATCTCCATACTTTGGAACACTTCAAGATGCTTTGTCTCTCATTTGCACAAGAGAAAACTTGAAATTCAACAAACTCTTGTTGACAAAGATGGCATAATAAATAAGAACTTCCTAATATCAATTACATGTGTTGGGGCACCAAGATAAGGCGTTGCAACGCTCTAATGGGGGCTGCATCAGGGAAAGTGTCGCGCTCTCGGGTTCCGAATCTAGACTAGGCACTACTGGTCTAGGCAATGGGATGCAGCATTTAGGCAATGTGATGTTCCCTACCAAGAGTTGGAGTGTCATGCTCTCAGATTTTGAATATGAAATAGGTGTTATAGCGATATCTTTTAAGCACTGCGGAGTTAGGCACATAATATTTTTTTAATGGCAACTACCTCGAAGCCATCACAAGGGAACACCCCTCCGTAACCCCTATTCGTACCCCCCCTCCCGATGATAAACTCAATATCAAGCTTGATCGGTGAAATTAAAGGCTCTAAGTGAATAATTGATTAACACAACCATGCTCCACGTAAAAGCAATCTTCCACTGGAGACTAATTGCAATCACTCTCCCTTCTCTAAATCTACAACATCTTCATAGTTATGAACTTTAATATGACTCATCCTAGTTTTAACCTTCCTGAACTCCAACTAAAGCAAAGCATAGCTTTAGTTTCTAAGTTGTTACAGTCATAGTTAACATATTTTTAGGATTTCGAGCTATGTATAACTTTGCAAAATATAATTAACTATCTTCTAAAAGTAAACAAATGAAATGATACCTTAGTTGTACGTGATTTTATCCTGGCATGAAATGTGGTGTTCTTTGTTAGATGAATGACATTAAAACTATCATTGTGAAGCATTCCATTCTCTTGTTGCTTGCCAATTATGCTATAAAGCTCTGTAGCAAAACTATTTCCTTATTATCTCAATTATGGTAATACATTTTGCTTCTATAGTTGATAGAACAACTATCTTTTATAATTTGGGAACCTAACTCACTAATACGTACCCCATAGTGAATATAACATGTAGTATTTATTCCATTATCAATATCCCCAACAAAATCTGAATCTGCATGTCCCTATAGATTAATTCTTGCATTTCAAGATAAATTATTTGATTGAATGTTCCTCTCAAGTAATTGAGAATCCACTTCACTACATCCCAATGATATTTACCTGGATTACTAATGTACCAACGGACCACTCCCACTACATGTTCAATATCTAGTATTATAGACATCATCACATACATCAAACTTCCAAAAGCTGAATCATACAAAAAATTTTTTAATTTGTATTTGCTCAACTTCAGCCTTAGGCTATTTTTCCTTCAATGTTTGATTGTCTCTATATTTGATTTTGCAATGAGCATAAACATATATTGAACAACTAAATACGTTCAACTAAGATAAATTTACCTCTTTTCCACTCCAAAATTCTTTAGTTAAGCATTCATTCAAAGACACTAATAGACCACGATTAATCAGATAAATTGAAATGTTTATTATACATACTCAAACATGTTTACAAGCTCACATGTAATCTCATACTATTAGCACACTCTGTGAAAGTTCTTTTCATTCTTTGAAGAACAATATATTGTTGTTATGTCTTTGGAATAGTAAACTCATGACTGATTTCTTCCACATCATAAAAACTCTTGAAATTCTTATCATGATTCTCACCATCATTATTTGATTTAGGACATTTCATCTTCAAACATATCTCATTCTCAAGTATGGTTCTCCACTTCATAAATACCTCAAACACATTAGATTTATGACTCAAGAAATATACTCATATATTTCTAGTGTGTTCATCAATGTAAATCAATGAAAGTGACAAAATATTTAGAATCTCTAATATACTAAATTGTAGTAGAACCTCATACATCAGTATGCACTAACTCCAATGTTGACCCACTTTTAGAAAAATAAATATTTTTTTGCTTTCAAAAACAAAATCTTCATAAAAAATAATTTATAGACTTTATAACATGAATTTTTTTTTTAGAAAAGAAAGGCTTCATATCTTTCTCGGTCATATGGCCAAACTTGTGGTGACAGGGATTTACATCAATTTTTATTCTAATTACTTCAATAAATTTGAACATCTTATTGATTAGATAAATGGTGCCTTCAATGTTGCCTCAAACAATCACCATTACAAATTTAGTCATCTTTCATGAATACGTGAAAGTAGTCACATGCCTAGCCTTACAACCTGACTCATAGAAATCAAATTTCTCTTCAAATATGGAACAGGTCTAACTTCACTCAGTTTCTAAATTGATTATTTGATAACTTGATTTCAATATTACACTTTCCAATAATGTATTGTCTTGTTAGCTTCTAAATACACATTTCCTAAATCATTTTTTAACTATTTTTTTAACATCTCTTTATTGAGGTAAGCAAGAAAAAAGGTACATGAATGCACAATTCTTGATTAAGTACTATTTATCGATAAAATAAGGGATTCACTATAAATTTCATTGATGAACACATTTCCTAAATCATTTTTTAAGTAGTTTTTTTAACATCTCTTTATTGAGATAAGCATGAAAAGAGGTACATGAATGCACAATCCCTGATTAAGTACTATCTATGGATGAAATAAGGGATTCACTATAAATTTCATTGATGAAGGTATTTGTAGAATATTTTTTATTTGAACCTTGTTAACCCGCTTTAGGTCGAGGTCTAGCTTTCTCCTCTTTAGTAGCCTAGGGTCTAGATATAGGATTTTTTTGTTGACTATTCCTAGAGAACTGGAAAAGGAACCATCACCATTAAAAACTCTAAACATTTCAATGCTCAACTTGAAAGTTTCATATATTTGTCATAACCTCTAGCATCTGGTAGGTGGGGCTAAAGCCTCCAACTTGGTTTATCATTTTAGGTTCTGATACGAGATGTTAGCTCCCAGGTGGAGGGAATCGAGGGAACTCTAGAGTGAGAGCTGGTATCTTCCCGGCCTACCCGGTCTTCAAAACTATTCAAGTTTTCAATTAACCAATGTTCTTTATAGCGTCTCTAGTAAGGGTAAAGAGTAATATTGCTCCTATTTGACACAACATATTTTGCATACTTCCACAACAGAATTCATATACTTATTACTGATTCATGATATTTCATATTCAGTGATTTTCTTTTACATAAACTCAAGTTATCTTTAGAAGTTTTTATTATTTTGTCAAAATATCAAAAATACTAAAAAGAATTGAATTATTGAATTTTACATACTGTGAAAATATCAATAGTTTAAGTAATTGTCTTTTTGAAATAGAAAGTTTGCTATTTAAAAGTGCTTATTGTGAACAATTCATGTGGGTTTGATATTCAGGGATTAATTAAAAAGTCCTATATTACTTGATAACGATACGTATACTTGCGTAGTATCCCAATATATATAGTAAGTAAAAAAGTTAAATTCTTATTTTCTCCAGGATCAAATTTTGTGTACTGTTGTAAAGCAAGAAAATATAAGTGAAAAATATGATCAAAGACGTCGTTATACTGTTACATTTAAACAGTCGGGATCACAGAACATCAAATATCTTAGCAAAGATTGCATGAGGAGATTCATTACCTGGATGTATTCCCATCGATTCATAAAAGGGAAGATCTTGTTGAACATAAAATGACATAAAAGAGGTAGCATTTACATATACACCACCCAATTATTATGCATTTACATATCTAACACCTAAACTTTACTTATTACATTTATACCACTCAAATATTTCATATCATATAAAAAAATACCTCAATTTGAACTTTTTTTTTAAAAAAAAAAGTGAATACACTCCTTCTTGGATAATCATGATGGCATGTGCGCAAAAATTGTGATTTAGGTCTTGGATATGTAAATATATAAGAATCGAGTGTTCTGTATGTAAAAGCTTCCTAGCTTGAATGCTTTGGATTTTGGACAGAATAAACTCTAATTGAAAAGGCTGCTGGAGTTTGGTAGCTCTAACTTTAGCTTTGCTTTTTACTGCTGTTTAGAGGAATTCGTATATGTAGCTCTAGGTTTGCTTCCACCTTGAAGGGAGCACCTTTAAGCTGATGGAGTTCTGCCATTTGGTTTGCTGCTTAGGGCCTTTGGGTTCTAATGTTGTGTTGGCTTTACATGTATGGTACTTGAAAACTTGTTATTTACACAACTTGCATTC
>NEWO01001105.1:3341-35400 GCA_003013225.1 Phalaenopsis aphrodite | reverse complement strand
GAAGATCTTGTTGAACATAAAATGACATAAAAGAGGTAGCATTTACATATACACCACCCAATTATTATGCATTTACATATCTAACACCTAAACTTTACTTATTACATTTATACCACTCAAATATTTCATATCATATAAAAAAATACCTTAATTTGAACTTTTTTTTTTAAAAAAAAAGTGAATACACTCCTTCTTGGATAATCATGATGACATGTGCGCAAAAATTGTGATTTAGGTCTTGGATATGTAAATATATAAGAATCGAGTGTTCTGTATGTAAAGCTTCCTAGCTTGAATGCTTTGGATTTTGGACAGAATAAACTCTAATTGAAAAGGCTGCTGGAGTTTGGTAGCTCTAACTTTAGCTTTGCTCTGCTGTTTAGAGGAATTCGAATATGTAGCTCTAGGTTTGCTTCCACCTTGAAGGGAGCACCTTTAAGCTGATGGAGTTCTGCCATTTGGTTTGCTGCTTGGGGCCTTTGGGTTCTATCGTTGTGTTGGCTTTACATGTATGGTACTTGAAAACTTGTTATTTACACAACTTGCATTCCGTTGCTTTGTGCTTTGCTCTCTCAACAAAAAAAAAAAAATCTGAAAGGATTCTATTTGATATTTGTAATGGTGTGGGGACCTTGGTGTTTTGAAATCTTGATTGGTTCGTAATTTATGTGTGGCCTATTTGTAAAACCTGAAACTTTTTGGTGTTCAATTTGTAAAATCTGAAACTTTTGGTGTTCAATTTGTAAAAATTTGTAAGTTTTGGTGCTCTACTTGCAAAAGTTTGAAAGTTCTTGAGGTTATTTAATTAGTTGGCGTCAACCTGTATTCTCAAATGATTCGTCTTGCAGAATATTTAAGTTTGGGAACATGGAAACTTTTATTTTGGAGGAATGAGAACCAATGCAACTTTGATTTATGAAAGGTTTGAAAACCCTCGAAGCTTTGCTTTGGGCTCGATTAATCGTCGATTTGGAAGGGTGCAAATGCCCTTTTGAAGGCTGATTATTTGTCGAGGTTTTGAGTTGATTAAATGCTACATGTTTTTTTTGAAAGGAATTTATGCATTGTTTTCTTTTAAGCTTTTGAGCTCTCTTCATTTCTCTTTACTTTCAACTGTATGCCGAGTTGGGCGTCGAAATTTCTTTTTGCAACACTCGTGGCTTATTTGGAAGTTAAAATGGTAAATTATTTTTTTATGTGATATAATATGTAAATATATAAGAATTAAGTGCTATGCATGTAAATCTGTCATTGTTCTTTAATGGCTATGATTGAGTCCCGAATGACATGTTATACATAATTATTGTGGACAATTATTTTTTTTATCTACAAGAAACTCATAGAAGAAGCCTTAACTAGTGTTCCTTGCTTGCTTGTCTTGTTCTTTATTCATTAGCATGATTGAGGTGCTAAATAAGGAATGTATAGAAGGGATTCTCGGGCTTAAAAATAAAAATTAGAGTGTTGGGCATATTTAAATGAGAATGATGAAACATCTATAAGATTTACATGCATATTACCTATCTCTTACTCATTTACGTATCTAACACATAAACTTCTTATTTGTTCGGCATGATTTTCTTCATTAGTAAGATTCAAATTCATTTCGATGGTTTCTCCCATTTGTTGTGCCGTGAATTTTGACAGTCGCTCCTTAATCATATTGCACATAAATATACTTGGGAAATTTAATCGTGTCTTTTGTTGCTCGATACAGATCGGTTTTTGGAGATGTTTGAGACTGTTTTTGGTGGTATTCGAGCTACAGTTTGAAGCTTTATTCGGTATTATTTGGCTGCAATTTTTGGGGGCTTTTATGGTGCAGTTTTCGAGCTTTTGAAATGCACTTTGTATGATGATTTGATTTTCTTGATATGTAATTTGGAAAGGATACCCTTCTTGGGTTGATTCATTTGTAAAATTGGAGAAAATGATACCCTTTTGGGTTGATTCGTGGATCTTTGGGCAGCATTTTCGGGACTTCTCGTCGATCGTTTTAAACACGATTTTGAGGGCCGGTTCACCTTTTCCCTTTTCGCACTTTCAGGTGGCTCAATCCCTCCTCTCTCTCACCCCATTTTTCTTCTTTTCTTTGCTTGCTTCTTGGTTTGATTTAGGTGCTTATGTATGAAACATAAGTGCACATATATAGTCGTCACTATATATGAACCATCAAGCAAGGCTACAAGTTGGACGACTCATATTTGGTTTTAAGAACGATGATGACAAAGGCACGCCGGTAGTAGAGCGAAACAATGTTTCATCCTACAACATCGGGTCTGGTGAACCGTATGATGATAATATTATTCACCAACATAAGACTAATGAGACACCCTTGCCCTCTTAGGTTGTTGGTGATCCCACGCCCAATGGTGCGATCGACTCGTGGACATTCATACTGATAAGAATAGTAACGATAAGAATGGATGCTACATTTGCAAAAGTATTTTAACTACAAAATTGATATTACTTTTCTTGTATGCATGCCAAAATATAAATTTTAAATGTAAATTCGATTGTCCACTTGTCAATCACCAGTATCGGGCTAAGGAGTATCCTCCTAAGTTGGTACAGTAGGACACTCTTCTGGTTGAATGTCGGGCTCTATAAATACGGGGAACCGATAGTAGCATTCGAAGTCCCTCGAGTATATATATATATATATATATATATATATATATATATATATATATATATATATATATATATATATATTGAGCCCATCCGAACCTGAACGCTTATAGTCCACTTCGGCTTTTGCGTTCATTTGTTTTCTCCTTTGAGATTTCTCAGTGTTTTCTTGTAGTTTTCTTCAAGCTTATTTTTGCGAGTCACTTGAGTTTCATATGATAAAGTATGGAATGGGGAGCCCCAAGGGCAAAATGCTAATTTTGGAATTTTAATACCTTAATTAAATTTTAGGATTAATCAAAGGGAAATGGGTAAAAATATAGATTATAATGAACTTTTTGGATGATTGAAATATAATGGGATAAAATGTAGAAACCAACTTGCCATCTGTTTCATGATAAAAATAAAATTGTGAACTCTATTAATTATCATAATTTAGAGGTCAATTCAATTAGAGGATCCTAAAGTATTAGGCTTCAATTATGAAGATAATAACTCACTCATTTAAAGTCTATTAGTTGGTGATCAAATGCTAAATCTGATTTTGATGGAAGTTCTAATTCAACATTTAAATTGTTTTAAATCACTTTGAAAATTGAAGTTAAAAGAGGTATAATAATGCATTAGGTTTGATATGCGAAATTGTCTTAATTAGGACTAGAAAAGATGAACATAGTTAATTAATAAATATTTTCAAACATTTTATGCCCTACTTTAATTTGAGATTTAAAGTCCTTAATAACCTTGAATTTGCCGTTTGGGGCACCCACTCACATAACTATCAAAATGAAATGTTAAGTGACTATTTGATTTTCTTATTCTTGAGGTAATTAAGTTTTAATTCGATCTTGGGATGATTAATATAACAATTTGATAAGTTCAAAGTGGATTCAAAACGTTTCAAAGGATTTCTAAAGCAGTTCCCAGGTCATCCCCCGAACACTTTGGAATCTCTTGGATATTTTGAAGGACAAATTGAACTTGTTATCTTTTTTTTTCTAGAGAATAATCCACTAAAATCTTTCAGCGGAAATGCCGAGAAGGGGATGGGTACGCTTTTACACTTCTATTTAATTCCCGTTATTTACTGCAATACACTTTTACTACAANTATATATATATATATAGTTTCTGAGCCCACCCGAACCTAAATGCTTATAGTCCACTTCGGCTTTTGATCGTTCATTTGTTATTTCCTTCGAGATTTCTCAGAGTTTCCTTGTAGTTTTCTTCAAGCTAATTTTTGCGAGTCACTTGAGTTTCATTTGATAAATTATGAAACGGGGAGCTCCAAGGGCAAAATGGTAATTTTGGAATTTTAATACCTTAATTGAATGTTAAGATTAATCAAAGGGAAAAGGGGTAACAATATAGATTATAATGAACTTTTTGGATGATTGAAATATAATGGGTTAAATGGTAGAAACCAACTTGCTACCTGTCGCATGATAAAAATAAAATTGTAATTCTATTAATTATCATAATTTGGAGGTCAATTCAATTAGAGGATCCTAAAGTATTGGGCTTGGATTATGAAGATAATAACTCACTCATTTAAAGCCTATTAGTTAGTGATCAAATGCTAAATCTGATTTTGATGGAAGTTCTAATTCAACATTTAAATTGTTTTAAATCACTTTGAAAATTGAAGTTAAAAGAGGTCTAATAATGAATTAGGTTTGATATGTGAAATTGTCTTAATTGGGACTAGAAAAGATGAACATAGTTAATTAATAAATATTTTCAAACATTTTATTCCCTACTTTAATTTGAGGTATTAAAGTCCCTAATAACCTTGAATTTGCCCTTTGGGGCACCCACTCACATAACTATCAAAATGAAATGTTAAGTGACTATTTGATTTTCTTATTCTTGAGGTAATTAATTTTAATTCGATCTTGGGATGATTAATATAACAATTTGATAAGTTCAAAGTGGACTTAGAACGCTTTAAGGGATTTCTAAAGCGGTTTCAGGGTTATCTCCCGAACACTATGGAATCTCTTGGATATTTTGAAGAACAAATTGAACTTGTTATATTTTTTTCTAGAGAATCATCCACTAAAGTCTTTTAGCGGAAATGCTGAGAAGGGGACAGATACGCTTTTACACTTCTATTTAATTCCTGTTATTTACTACAATCCACTTTTACTACAAAATATTATAGCTGCTTGGTTAAGTACTTTTCTTTACTTCAAAATCAAAACCATTTTCAAAATTAATCAACATTTTCAAAATCTAATAAATAAATTGTTTCAAAGGTAACTGATACAATTAAAATAATAGTGTTTTAATTGCTACACCTATAAAACTTGATCCCAATTGTTTATGTTCAATAGTATAATAATGACTTTATTTATAAATTTCGCTTATATTTCCTTACTTTGCAATAGAACCAAAAATTTGATCTTGAAGAAAATAAGAATTTAACTCTTTAATTTATATATTGAGATACTACACAAGTATACGTATCGTTATCAAGTAATATAAAACTTTTTGATTAAGACCTGAATATCGAACCCACAGGAAAATTATGCAATATGCATTATTGAACAACAAACTTTTTATTTTAAAAAGGCAATTACTTAAACTACAAATATTTTCATAATATTAAAATCCAAATCTTTTTGGTATTTTTGATAGTTTGACAAAATAGTGAAACTTTTAAAGATAACTAAAGTTTATGTAAAAGAAAATCACTTGATATGAAAATATCTTTCTCCTTATCATGAATCAGTAATAAGCAGAGGAATTTTATTGTGGAAATATGCTAATCGTGCTGAGCCAAATATGAGCAATTATATTCTTTACCCTTACTAGAGATGCTATAAAGAACATTGGCTAATTTAAAGTTTGAATAGTTATGAAGACCGGCTAGGCAGGGAATATACCAGCTCTCACTCTAGAGTTCCCTCGATTCCCTTCACCTGGGGGCTAACATCTCGTATCAGACCCTAAAATAATAAATCAAGTTGGGGGCTTTAACCTGTCACTTTAAAGTCCTCCAACTCTACACCCTTCAAAGATTATTTTCCTATTTATTTTCACTAAATCATATGAATTACATTCTCATTCATACAACCTCATGTGATTCTTTCCAATTGTTGACTGAGACAATACAATCCCAGTTCTTACATGTTATCATAACAACTTTTAACATTTAGATGGGTCAGATTAAGAAGTAAATGAAGTACATGGAATTAAATCATCACAACTTCTTCCAACATTAAAGATTAAAACTCTCCACAACTTTCATCCAACACTTTAATTACTTATCATTTTAAGGAGAAAGATAAAAAAAACTACTCGAAATCCATGGAGAAAACAAATTCACACTTTAGTTTAAAAGTAGAAATCATTGTCAAAGTAACAAGTCTCGATTAAAACCAAAGTAGTTCAAAACAAAAGATAAAAAATTATGTCAAATCCTCCACCAAACTCTAGAAGTTCCGTTGAATATCTTCTCTTTTACAACACTCTCAAAATAAACTAAAAACAAAAAGGATAAAGTAAACTTGTGTGGTGCCTAAAAATCTCTCCAAAACTCTCAAAACTCCTCAGGACTCCTCCTCTTCAAACTCTTTTTAGAACTTTCAAGCACCCCCTTCAAATGTCTCAGCTTTCTTCTTTTATAAATTTCCCAAGAGGTGCCTTGGAAATTCTTCAAAATGTATCCAAATTTGATGTATGCTCCAAGGGATGCCTCCTTTCACAAGTCTTTTAATAATATTTTCGTTTCTAGTGGTCATAACCACTCTCTTTAGCCAATAGCTGCCTCAAATATCTCTTCAAAATTCAGCCAAATGAAGAAAACCGCCAAACAACTGCCTCTGGCGCTTAGGCGTGGGGCCTCAGGTGCTTAGGCGCGGCCTTCTCTGTTTCACTGGGGCTTAAGCGTCGGATCTGACGCTTAGGCGCCAAAACACTTTTGCACAAATTTCACATTTTTGCTCCAAATTTGATCACTTTTCACTTCTTTTAGCATTTTCAACTTTTTTATTTGTACCTGAAAGAAAAACACACAAATGTCTTCCATGAAAGTGCAATATCTCAAAAATAGGTATAAAAACACGTCCAAAAACACTATATATTTTAGGTGTATCAAAAACTCCCAAACTTAAAATATTACTTATACTCAAGTGACACTTTAATCTTTATAACTACATAAGTATGATATGTATTTGAGTTTTTTTAGGAGTTACTAAAATTTAGATTTAGAAATATAGTAGTCCAATTTTAAAAAAAAATTCATTAAATGAGACTAACTTAAAGTTTAAAAATTTTTAATGCTAAGAAAGATGAAAATATGGTTCCTATCTAATTCATAAATATTGTAGATTTTCTAAATTTAGAATTTAGTCCTTTTATTATCTCCACTTAAAAATTTTTATTAAGAATAATTTTACTTACTTTATTATATCCTTAAGCATACGAGTTTCTCAAGTCTTATATTTTAAAAAGATCAAATGTGGAACCAATTTTTGATTAAGCACTAATCCTCAAGCTTCTCATCCCTTACTTTTTTTCTTCTTTTTCTTTTTCTTTTTCTTTTTCTTTTTCAAGCAAGGATTACTATATCTAGATATGCCTCTAATGATTTTGAATTCTACTTCTCATTTCCTAAAACAAAGTCCTGATATAAATCTTTTACTTAAAAATATAATACTAGTTTTGAAAATTATTTTCAACAAAAGAAATTTAAGTTTTAAAAATAAAAGTCTAAATTTCTAAATTTTTCAAAAATACAAATTTTCTTACTAAATATAGTTACAATATATTTAACATTTTCTACACTAAAAAATTTTTATAACTAAAAGTTTTTCTTCATTACTCAGAATTTTAACTAAATTTTCTTACTCATTTCTAAAATCAAATTTTACTTCCCTAATATAATTTCATATACATAATCATTTTTCTTTTCAAATCAAATTCACTTGTAGCACATTTGAGAACAAATAAAATTCAAGTTTTGAAAATATTTTTCATTTCCCCCAAACTTAAATTTTTAACAGATTAAATAGTTTTGCAGCAAATATAAATAAGCAGGAATGAAAATTTGAAATAACATGCTTACATAAATTTTTATACCCTAATTATAAAAGTATAAAACTAAAAACAAGAGTAAAATTAATTTTTCATTAATTTTCTATCATTTTCATTTCAATTTAATATGTAGAGATTTAATAGACTTTTAAGTAGTGGGTATAAACATAAAAACAAACTAACACACTAACTTTAATTTCCAGTCTCAACAAAAAAACAAATACACTAACATAATAAAAGAAAAATACAGGGTATAGGTTTTCTTAGTTTAAAATTTAAAAGTAAAGTTAGCAAGGTTTTCAACTTTTTATAAGACATAAAAATAAGTTCAATCCTATCTAACTAAAACAATAATCAACACACAACAACAATTACAACCCTTGAATTTTAAAACTAACTGCTAACAAAACACAATGTCACAATGCAATTAAATAAAATAACAGTGCCACACATCACAAAATCCAAACCAATACACAAGCAAACATGCTTCAAGTCCAAAACATAAAAACACAACACATCACCTGTTTTAAGTCCAAACATAAAAATAAACAACACATCACAAGTCTCAAGTCAAAAGCACATAGTCTAACACATATTACAAACATAAAAATAAATCACTCAATCCTCATCCTCATCATCCTCAGAATCACCGCTATTCCAGACATTTGCAGGCTCATAATCAGGGTATCTAGGATATGGAGGAAATTGCACTTATGGGTTACCCCTTATGAGGTTTTCCAAAGATGAATGAAATTTCTCTTCATAATCACTTTTTCTTCTGTTATACCCATCAATATGATTTGTAAAACTTTCTAAATTTCTTACCTTATCTGTGGTATAGTTGATATTTTTTATCATCCTCTATAATAATTGAGTTTGAGTTTTTGTGGACTCACCTCTAGAAGTAGATAGTATAGATGTAGAAGCAGCAAACGTCTCCACTCCATAGCTCCTTGAAAATCCTCCTCTCTAGCCAAAAATAGAATGCTCTGAATATGACTTCACATTAACACTAGTAATTGGCTTTAAAAGCAACAATACTTCCTCCCAGCTATCATATTTCACTCCAACCTGCTCACATAAAGAAAAGATCAAGGAAGCAAATCCCAGACCTGCAGTAGTAGCAGCAGTGGAAGAACTTATGATAGTCTGATAAATCAACGCTCCTTCTGGATACAATAGTTCAACATCACCCTCTCTTTGGTAACTTCACTGAGATGATTTGTAGGTAATATACAGACTGAAATAAAATAGTGCAACTCCTTCAAAGGTGCACTAAACTTTGACGTGACAAAGTTGACTCTCCTCTCATTTGTGATCTTCCAGAGTCCTTTCCAACAGTTAAATAAGAAATAATCTCATTTAGCTCCATCTCAGTCGGACTATAATTCACATAAAACACAAAGTCTCAGGTGGCAATTGATAAAACATATTAATTACCTCTGGTGAAAAAGGTACCAATTTTCCTTGAACCATAATTCGATCTTCTTCAACTTCAGGGAGGTTTGCATAGAAATCCCAAACTACATAAATAACGACCACAATAGAAAAACAGTAGAATCTTTCCTACTATCTGTGAACGATCAGATCTTCTACAGATCCACCTGGACTTTTGAAACAACGCTCCTGGATAAGCTTTCGTGATTGCAGAGCATCACT
This sequence comes from Phalaenopsis aphrodite, assembly GCA_003013225.1. Taxonomy (NCBI): domain Eukaryota; kingdom Viridiplantae; phylum Streptophyta; class Magnoliopsida; order Asparagales; family Orchidaceae; genus Phalaenopsis; species Phalaenopsis aphrodite. The sequence goes on along the minus strand of NEWO01001105.1, from coordinate 26,068 downwards.
GTACCTATCTTGAGCTTTCGAACTCACAAATTTGCTCGAATCAAAATGGCTTTTTTCCTTTGCTCCTCTTCATTCTTGGTGCCATTCTACACATTTCATAAAATTCCACAATAACTTCAAAAATCAAGTGTAAACTACTAAACTAAACTTCTAAAAGCTTGAACTACACTTCCTATGAAATTTTCATAAATTTTTCCTCATTTTTTACCATGAATATTGAATTTTAGACTTCTTCCAAATGTACTCAAAATACATGGTGAAAATCCAAAATTTTTACATGGAAGTAAAGCTCTTACCTTAAGAAATCTGAATCTAGCAAATTTTGCTCAATTCCACCAAGAAATCTCCACTTAATGGCTTGACCTAGCTCTCCAAATCGCCAACTCAAGAGGAAGAAGATGACAGTGAGGGTGAAAATGGTGATTTTCGAGTTTAATTTTCACTTTTAACCGTTCGCGAACTGGTTTTCGTGAACCGATGCTTAAGCGTAGGTAAGTGGCGCTTAGATGCCTGCCTCTTGAGTTACATCACACTTAAGCACGAGAATGTGGCGCTTAGGCGCCAGTGCATGATTTTTTAGATTTTTAAATTTAAGTAAAATGCACTATTAGTCTAATTATACCACCTTTAAATGGTCTTATAACACTTAAATGACTATTTTTATCTCCTACAACTCTCCTCTCTCTCAAAATTCTCCCATATAACTCAATTCAATTCGAGACAAAAATAAAATTAATTTTCACAAAAAACAAATATATACTTTCATTCACAAACTATACAAGTACATATAACACTTAATTCTCACTCCAAATAGTCTCGGATGAGAAGATCTTCTAATTACAATCACTTAACAAACTTAAACAATTAGACACATAAAAGTCATAAACACTAAAAACAAAAACTAACACATAAACACAATGACTCCTAACAAACAAAATCAAACACAAAACTTAATTCCACTCCTCATTTGATGGGATGAACTATGGTCTTTCATTAATCTCTCCTTGGGCAATCAAAATATAAAGTTGATAAAACGGGCGGTGATGACAAGCTCTAATACTATCTTCTTCAATCCATGTCTGTTTAAGATAAATCTCCTTATTTGCGTCCTTTATATAACTAGTATGGATAAATTGTATTTTTAATTGCCATCCAATATGCTCAAGATGCACATGAATCTCAATTACTTTGGTCTCCAGTAAAGCCATGATAGTCTCAATTTTGTTAATCTTTTCTGATATTCCTTCGATACTAACGACTAAGAAACCATTATACATCTCTTGTGCACTTTGATTAATTAATTTCTTCCTTATTGTCTCTTCTTCTTCAAATCCATCTCCCATGAAGACATCTTCTCAAAATCTCTCTCTCTTAGACTTTTAGGGCTAAAAATGATATGTGGTGAAATTCCTTCACTAAAACTTTCTATTTATATACCTAAATCCTTCTAATAACTTTTAGACACGTCTTGGAACTGCCTTGGCATGTTTTTACAAATCAATTGGCGGTTAAACCTTCTAAAATCTTAATTTAGTACATGTTTTCTAACTGCCGCACTTAAGCGCCGAATATTGGCACTTAAGAGCCAGTGCTCAATTTTGCACTAGTAAACTTAACGTCCAAATTCTCATTCTAACATATATATGTTACTAAACAAAATCTTAAAATCAATACTAATACATAATAATATCAAAAAATACTATCCCACTTTTCTCAATCACACACAAACAATAATCAAAGCAAAAACACACTGATAATTATGGGTTGCCTCCCACAAAGCGCTTGGTTTAACGTCATCAGCCCGACGTAACCAGTGCTTATTCTAGTTGACCCAACATCATTCGATCGTTAAATTTATATTGATCCCATATAATATAAGGTTTCAGTCTATAACCATTCATTTTAAACAATTTATCAGTTTTAAGATTTTTAATATCCACAACTTCATAAGGATAAACTTTCATCACAACAGATGAGCCCATCCACCTGGACTTTGCAAAGTTAATATTATTAACTTTGCATTATATAACAAAACTTGTTACCCTGATTGAAAATTTTTAGTAAGAATCTTTTGATCATGCCACATCTTCATATTTTCTTTATAAATCTTAGCACTCTCATAATATTCATTCCTTATCTCTTCAAGCTCATTTAATTACAAAATTTTTTTCTTGCCAGCATCTTTTAAATTATAATTGAACTCTTTAATCTCCCAATATGCTTTATGCTCAAGTTCAACTGGTAAGTGACAAGCTTTCCCAAATATTATCCTATATGGAGACATTCCTATAGGAGTTCTATATGCAGTTCTATAAGCCTACAAAGCATAGTCAAGTTTGACTGACCAATCTATTTTTTTGGATTCACAGATTTTTCCATAATTCATTTAATTTCTTGATTGGATAATTCAGCTAAACCACTTGGCTAAGGGTGATAAGTAGTAGCAATTTTATGATTTATCTGATATTTTTTAATAATGTCTCCATTATGACATTTTTAAAATGACTTCCCCTATCAGTTATGATAACTCTCAGCATCCCAAATCTACAAAATATGTAGTTTTTCAAAAACTTTGCAACACTTTGAGCACCACATCGAGGTAAAGCAACAACTTCTATCAATTTGGATACATATTCTACTGCTAATAGTATATATAAATTCCCGAAAGATGGTATAAATGGTCCCATGAAATCTAATCCCCAAACATCAAATATTTCAACTTCTAGCATATAATTGAGGGGCTTCCCATTTCTTTTAGAAATATTGCTTACTCGTTGACATCTATCATAAGCTTTAATATAAGCATTAACATCTCTAAAGATAGTAGGCCAATAAAATTCAAATTGTAAAATTTTGTATATTATTTTATCAACACCAAAATGTCCCCTAAAATCAGAATTATGACATTTTTTGATAATTTCATAAGTCTCTTCTAAAGGTACACATATTTAAATAATCAGATCCTTTCATTGTTTATATAAAAATGGGTCATCCTAAAAATAAGTCTTAACTTTAGAAATAAATTTTCTCTTCTGTTGGTATGTCATTCCATAGGGTATAATATCACTAACAAGAAAATTCACAATGTCAGCATGCCACGGATTACACCACTCATTAATTTTGAACAGTTATTCATCTGGAAAATGTTCATTAATTTCTTTTTCAAAATAGAGTCGTTTTTCTAACTCAAGCCTGAACAAATGATTAGCAATTTGTTTTTTAGTTTCATTATTATCTACTATTTCAAAGTCAAATTCTTGCAAAAGAAGAAACCATCTTATAAGTCTTGGTTTAGCATCCTTCTTTTTTTATTAAGTACTTAATAACAGAATGATCTATATGCACTACTGAATGATTTCTAATTATATATGATCTATATTTATCAAAGACACATACTATTGCTAATAACTCTTTTTTCAGTTATTGTATAATTAATTTAGGTTTCATTAAGAGTTTTACTAGCATAGTAAATTACTTTGAAAATTTTATCATATCTTTGTCCTAAAATAGCTCCAATAGTATAATCACTAGCATCACACATCAATTCAAAAGATTTTCCCCAATATGGTGAAATTATAATTAGTGAAGTGACTAACTTTTCTTTTAATAACTCAAAATCTTTTAGGCGCTCTTCATCAAATTTGAAAATTGCATCTTTCTCCAGTAAATGACATAAATGCTTAGCAATTTTTGAAAAGTCTTTAATATATCGCCTATAAAATCCAGCATGTCCTAAAAAACTCCTAATTTCCCTTACATTTGTTGGATCTTAGTAAATTAACAATCACTTGAATTTTAGCAGGATCTACTTCCATACCATTTTATGATATTTTATGTCCTAATACAATTCCTCATGCTACCATAAATTGACATTTTTCCCAATTAAGAACGAAATTTGTTTCTTCACAATGCTTAAGAACTTTTGATAAATATTCTAAACATGAGTCAAATAAAGTTTCAAACACTGAAAAATCATCCATAAATACTTCAATTATTTTTTCAATTAAATCACAAAAAAATTACCATCATACATCTTTGACATGTAGCAGGGGCATTACATAAACCAAATGACATTCTTCTAAAAGCAAATGTACCATAAGGACTGGTAAAAGTTGTTTTCTCTTAATCCTCATGAGTTATTTGTATTTGGTGATAATCGGTATATCCATCCAAAAAATAAAGTATTTATGCCCAACTAATCTATCCATCATTTGATCTAGAAAGGGTAGTGAAAAATGATCTTTCCTAGTGGAAAGATTTAATTTTCTATAATCAATGCATATTTGCCACCCTGCAACTTGTTTAGTAGGTATTAGCTCATTATGTTCATTCACACTCACAGTTACTCCTCCTTTCTTAGGAACACAACGAATTGGACTAACCCATGCACTATCTGAAATAGGGTAGATAATACCAGCATCTAAATGCTTTAAAATTTCTTTCTTTACAACTTCTTTCATAACAAGATTTAATCTCCTTTGAGGATCAGCCCTGGGTTTGCAGTTCTCTTCCATATGAATTCTATGCATACAAATTTAAGGACTGATTACTTTAATATCAGCTATTGTCCATCCAAAGGCTTTCTTAAAATTTTTCAAAATTTTCATCAACCTTTCTTCTTCTTCTAGTGTTAGTTTTACGGAAATTATAACTGGTAAAGTAGATGAATCTCCTAAAAAGACATATTTTAAATTATCAGGAAGTAACTTCAACTCATGTTCTGGAGCTTTTTCTATTGATGAACAAAGTGTTTTATCTTTTTCTATCATGTCCAAAATTTCAAAACTTTCTCGAACATAGTTCAAATTTTCCTTAAAAAGATCTTCACATTGATCTAATTCCTCTTCTTGCTCGTGTTCCAAATCTTTTACTTCAGATTTTTCTTCATAATTAGTTTTGAATTAGCATTCACTCAGATATCTTATAATATTCATTCTATAATATTCATCATCTTTACCTTTTGCAGGATATTTCATTGATCTTGAAATGTTAAAAGTAATAATTTGATCATTGACGCACATTGTTAATTCCCCTTTTTGCACATCTATCATTGCTCTTCCTGTGGCTAGGAAAGATCCCCCTAAAATGATAGGTATCTCTTTATCTTCCTTCATATCCAGCACAATGAAATCAATAGGAAAGATAAATTGATCCACTTTCAGTAGGACATCTTCTATAACTCCTTTAGAATACATTATTGAATGATTTGCTAACTGCAGAGTTACAGTAGTTAGGGTTATTTCTCCTAATCCCAATCTTTTGAATATTAATAATGGCATAAAGTTAATGCTTGCACCTAAATCACATAAAGCTTTCCCATAAAATTTGTCTCCTATTGCACATGGAATTGTAAAGCTACCAAGATCTTTAAGCTTTTCAGGAAGTTTTTTTCTGAATAATAGCACTGCACTCCTCACTTAGTGCAACTGTCTCATTATCTTCAAACTTCCTTTTCCTGTTGAGAATATCCTTCATAAACTTTACATAGCTCCACAATTGTTCTAAGGCTTCAACAAATGGAATATTAATTGTAAGCTTCTTAAAAATTTCCAGAAATTTTGAAAATTGCTTATCCAACTTCTGTTGACGAAGTCTCTGAAGAAATGAATGTGGTAGTTTTTTAAAGTTAACTTTAAGTGGAGAAGTAGGTCTTTGAGAATCTTTCAGAGCGTCCTCTTTTGATTCTTCAATTTCTTCTCTCTCTACTTTAGTTTCTTTTTAAATTCTACCTTCCAACTCTCTTCTGCTTCTAAGTTGAACAACTATTACTTGCTCTTTACTCTAGTTTTTCAGATTTATTTCAGTATTACTAGGAAGTGTTCATTGGGATCTATTACTTAATGAATTTGTGATTTGTCCAAGTCAATTCTCAATATTTCTAATTGTAGCTCCTTGATTTTATAACTGACTGATTTCCCATTTATAACACCACTTCTTCTATAAAAAAATTCTTCTTCTTAAATTGTGGATTATAGTTGAAACCTGAAGGATAAGTAGATCTATAATTATTATTCTTTTGATTGTTCCAGTTTTCCAATGGTTTTCCTTGATTGTTCCCCCATTGTTGATTATTACTCCCCGTAGTATTATTCCAATTAAAGTTGGGATGGTTCTTCCAACCTGGGTTATAATAATTTAAATATAGGTTATTCTGCTTGTTATTTATGACATTCAAAGTCTCTAATGATGCTTGAGAATCTACCATTTGACTTAATGAATTCTTTTCAATCATGGAGATTGGTTGAGAAAAATTCATTCCAAATTGGTCTAACTTCCTTGAAATTGAAGCAACTTGATTTGCTAACATAGTAAATGCATCATATTCATGAATATTGGCTACTTTCTTCAGATTTACCCTCTTAGAAGGCCATTGAAAATTATTGGTAGCCATTTCTTCAATTAAATCATAAGCGTCATGAAATGGTTTTGACATTTATGAATCACCAGAAGCGACATCAATAATAGATCTAAGAGATCTAGCTAATCCATTATAAAAAGTTTAAATTATTAACCAATATGGTATTGCATGGTGTGAGCACTTTCTTAAGAGTTCTTTAAATTATTCACATACTTCATAAATAGATTCCCCTTCAAACTAATTAAAAGATGTAATATTATTTCTAAGTTTCGCAGTTTTTGATGGTGGAAAATATTTAGCAAGGATTTTTTGTGCAAAATCACCCTAAGTTCTGATAGATCCAGGTGCTAATGAATTTAACCACATCTTAGCTTTATCCCTCAGTGAGAAAGGAAATAACCTATGTCTTATGACATCATCTGATACACCATCATATTTAAATGTAGCGCACAATTCTAAAAAAATTGGCAAAATGTAAATTTGGATCTTAAGTTGGTGATCCCCCAAACTGATTATTTGATATCATTTGGATAATGGTAGGTTTAAGCTCAAATGAATTAGCTACTACAAAGGTTTTGAATACTATAATGAAGTTCATCAACCATAGGGTTGGCATAATCTCATAACTGTCTAAATTCTTGATGAATTTCAGCGTTTTGATTGTTTTGGTTTGTCATTTCTGTAAGTTTTTTAGATTTTTCAAGATTTTTAATTTTTTTGGTTTTTCTGATTTTTTTTAACAAACAGTTCTTTCTAATTCAGAATTATAGGGTACTAGTTCTTCAGAACCTGAACTACACACACACTCACATAAATAAAATAAAATAAAATAAAGCACACAAAATAAAATATTATAACTTTTTAAAGTTTAAATAAGACTTTCTAAAAATAGAAAATTGCTTTTAAATTAATCTTCTTATTTAATTTCCCCAACAATGGCGTCAAAAAATTGATCCCGACTGTTTATATGCAACAATATAACAATGACTTTAATTATAATTTCCACTTATATTTCTTTACTTTTCAACATAACAAAAAACTTGATCGTGAAAAAAATAAGTATTTAACTCTTTAATTTATATATTGGGATACTACGTTAGTATACACATCGTTATTAAGTAATATATGACTTTTTGATTAAGACCTAAATATCAAACCCACAGATAAATTATGCAATATGCATTATTGAATAACAAACTTTCTATTCTAAAAAGATAATTACTTAAACTATAGATATTTTCACAGTATTAAAATTCAAATCTTTTTGGTATTTTTGATATTTTGACAAAACAGTAAAATTTCTAAAGATAACTTGAGTTTTTGTAAAAAAAAATCACTTGAAATGAAAATACATGTCTCCTTATCATGAATCAATAATAAGCAGAGGAATTCAGTTGTGGAAGTATGCTAATTGTGTTCTGCCACATAGGAGCATATATATTCTTTACCCTTACTAGAGATGCTATAAAGAAGATTGACTAATTTAAAGTTTGAATAGTTCTAAAGAACAGTTAGTCAGGGAAGATACCAGCTCTCACTCTAGAGTTCCCTTGATTCCCTCCAGCTGGGGGCTAACATCTCGTATCAGAACCTAAAACAATAAACCAAGTTGGGGTTTTAATCTGTCATTTTAAAGTCCTCTAAATCTACACCCTTCAAAAATTATTTCCTTATTTATTGCACTAAATCATATGAATTACATTCTCATTCATACAACCTCATGTGATTCTTTTCAATTGTTTACTGAGACAATACCATCCTGGTTCTTACATGTTCTCACAAAAAAATTTAACATCTAGATGGGCCATATCAAGAAGTAAATGAAGTACGCGAAATTAAATCATCACAAATTCTTTCAACATTAAAGATTAATACTCTCCATAACTTCCATCCAACACTTTAATTACATGGAAGTTATGGAGAGTATTAATCTTTATCATTTTAAGGAGAAAGATTAAGAAAACTACTCATAATCCATGGAGAAAACAAAACCACACTTTATTTAAAAGTATAAATCATTGTCAAACCAATAAGAAGTCTCAATTAAAACTAAAAGTAGTTCAAAACAAAAGATAAACACTTATCTCAAATCCTCCACCAAACACTTGAAGCTCCTTTGAATCTCTTCTCTTTTACAAAACTCTCAAAATAAACTAAAAACAAAAAGGATAAAGTAAATTTGTGTGGTGCATGAAAATCTCTCCAAAACTATCTCTCAAAACTCCTTAGGACTCCTCCTCTTCAAACTCTTTTTAGAACTTTCAAGCACCCCCTTCAAATGTCTCAACTTCCTTCTTTTATAAATTTCCCAAGAGGTGCCTTGGAAATTCTTCAAAATATGTCCAAATTCATTGTATTCCCTAAGGGATGCCTCCTTTCACTAGTTTTTTAATAATATTTTCGTTCCTAGTGGTCATAGCCACCCTCTTTAGTCAATAGGTGCCTCTAATGTCTCTTCAAAATTTGGCCAAATGAAGAAAATATCCAAATAATTGCCTCTGGCGCTTAAGCGCGACCTTCTCTATTTCATCGACGCTTAAGCCCAGATCTAGCGCTTAGGCGCTAAAACACTTTTGCACAAATTTCACATTTTTGCTCCAAATTTGATCCTTTTTCACTCCTTTTAGCATTTTTCAACTTTTTACTTGTACCTAAAAGAAAAAAACACAAATACCTTCCATTAAAGCGCAATATCTCGAAAATAGGTATAAAAATACGTCTAAAAACACTATATATTTTAGGTGTATCAGTAATCATAAATCATTTAAAATTTCACTAAATCTAAAACATTTTTTTGAATTGACGGGAGTCCCTCAGACGAGGTAACCCACGGTTACTAACGAGATCTCCCCGATTTAAATTTGTTTAAAAGCTTATTTAAGCTAAATAAGTTCAAAAGAAAATAGTGGTATCAGGATGAGGGAGTCATGGGATCCTAACAAGTGTCGCTCTAACCCCCCCATAATATTTGCATAACCTCAATAAATAATTGATTTGACATCATGACATGACACACTAGAAAATATGACTTCTAAAATATGATATTTTTCTCATCTCCTCAATTGACATTTCTAGAACTAAAACCACTACTTCATTGAGGGGCTTGGAGCTTTCCTATCGGCAACATTCTATGACAACGATCTACAACAGCAGGAGGATCTACAACAACATATCTTTCCCTAGAATTTGACAACAATCCATAGGACTTCGAGGTTGTTTGTTTATACAACCTAAATCCTCAACTTATCTTTATGCCTTTTTACGGTTATGCTATACAATATAAGCCTTAACCTACCTTAGGATTTTGAGGTTGTTGTTTGTTACGACTTAAATCCTTACATCTTCCAGGCTATTTGTGTGATCATCCCATATAAATGCAAGCTAATTAATAAAAATTGTAGGATGAAACACTTGAATAATTTTTCTTCGAAATTGAAGCCAAATAGTATGATAGCTTGGGAAGTCACCAAGGTTCTCCTCAGGATCTGTGAAATCCTATAGTATTTCTTCCTTTAGATTCTATAAAAAAATCTTCCAAATTTGAGTCATTACCATTTCACAACTCTTTGTCAGATCTCGTTGAAAAGTCTTATCCCTTTGAACTTCTTGAAGATAATATCCCCTGATTTTTATTCAAAGTTTTTTTAGGTGACTTCGGTTATTTAAGATGTAATTAACTATAAGGACTTGCCCTTATAGGAAGCTTTTCCGAACCCAACTTAATAGAAACCCTATTTAATCCTTCATATTAAATAGAGGAATTTGTTGACTTATAATAAACATGGTTTCATAGACTTAACGGATGTCATACAATCTTTAGTTTATTTAATCGAGTCTTACCAGTAAGTTGTGTGTTTATCCTTTTGGATGAATACATTACTTGCAGTATTTGACTCGTTTAATTAAACTATTGGGGATATGAGATCAGTACGGTCTTGTATTTTCCAAAATCCAAAATAATATTTTTTTTCAAATTATATATATTAAATTAAATTAAAACGGGTGTTAGGATATCCATTCTAGCAGCCGGCAACTTCACAATCATCAACTTTTTAGTGCCGACAGACTTGCATGACCAACCTTCTTTGGAGCTTTGCAATCCTTCTTAAAGTAATATTTCTTCCCTCAATTCTAGCATTCACATCTACCTTTTTTCTCTCCCTGATGTAGAATTTCTTCTCCTAAGCTTGAATCTTTCTCTACTTATGTTTCTATCTCGATTCATTTCATTTTTTTAATATTCATAGCATAATTTAAAGTTTCATCACTCACCTTCTTGCCAACTTATTCATTTCTTACTAATCCCACAATATCATCAAAGTTTAACTTCATATTTCTTGAATAGTTTTTAACCGCAAAAACAAGTTTATCCCAACTATCTTAAAATGAAGGTAAGAATAATAATATCCTTACCTCATCATCAAACTTGATGCCAATATAACACAACTAGTTTCTCATAGTATTAGTATTATTCAGATGTTCAACCACCGAGCTACCATCTTTGATTTTCTTAAGAAGAGATTTATGTAACAATAATTATTTATTAACGTTATTACTAAAGAATCATGAAATGTAATTTACAATCTATCATGAATTTTTATCGATTATAAATTTATATATTGAATTAATTGAGGGCAAGTAATGTTTAATTTTGGAGGAATTTGACAAGTGTAAAAAAGTGTGTAAATATAGTTATATGTATGGGCATAGATATTACGATCTTATATTTTTTTATGGTATCTTCATTTATTATTGTGTAGAAAAAGTTAGAAATAAAAGCTAAAGGTGTGGTGGTAAAGCTGAAAGTTTGGTGGCAAAAATAAAAAGTCTGACAACTCCCAGAAACTTAGCGCCTCTTCTGGAAGTGAGCATCCAAAGAAGTAGAAAATCTGACACCAATCTTGCAGTAGAGCTCCACTTTTCATATACATGAACAAATAGAGGACTTAGAAGTTCTATGCCATTCAGGTGCCACTCTAATTATATGTAAACAAATAAAGGTCCTATAAGTTTTGCACAAATCAGACAATGTGGCACATGAACATACAACGACGCAAGAAGTAGGGTGCCGAGCTTGGAAGTGTGGTTCCTATATCATTGATTTGATGTTTTTAATGATTTATTTGTGTGTTCTCACAACTTATGAGTTATATACATGAGATTGAAGAAAAAAGTGGGACACTAAGTGGAAAGATACAAAATAAAGAGAGAACATAGAGACAAGAGAAGGTGTCACTACAAAGCATTAGAGAGTAGTTAGAAACACTTCAAAAGAGGAGTCCAGAGAGTGCTTTGAGTGTGATCGTCACTTGAGTCATAATGTTTGAGGAAAGTGAGATCAAGCATATTGGATACTTGGAGTGGTTTAAACAAAGTATATCATTATAATCACTTATATTTTAGTTGGGCATTGTGGTGAGATTATTATAAAATATATATTCTTTTATTGTTGAATGAATTTATCTTTTTATTTACATCAAATGAGTAGAGATTAAATTTCTCACTCTATTGAGTTTGTAAACTATGCATGTTAAAACTATCTTTGTAGTGTAGTTAATTTATTGATTATAAAATATTGATAGGCTGACCTTTTTCCCTAAATTTACTCATAAACTGGCCATTTAGGATATTAAAATAGATTGTAATCTAGTATTATAGAAGTAGGTTAGTGGAATAATTATGTTAATGTACACTTTCTTAAGAGAATAAGAATATTACCACTAGTGTAGTTCAACCACATAGAAAAATATGAAAACACATGAGTTTTGCTTGGTTAAGTGACCTTTAACTATAATATAAAACCTCAAAGCTTATTATGATCTCAAAAGAGGTTAATGATTATTTTTGTTCTTGATTGTCAATATCTAGTTTGAATCACTTGGATTGGACTAGTTTGATAATTATACTACTAATAAGAAAGAGTTATTGACAATAGAATATGTTTTCGATAAATTTAGACCTTATCTAATTGGAGCTAAGTGTATTGTGCATACTTATCATTTTGCAATAAAATATCTGAAGTTGAAGAAGGATGCAAAACCAATGTTAATTAGATGAGTCCTTCTATTGTAGAAGTTTGACTTTCAAGTAGTAGATAGGAAGGGAAGTAATAACTAAATTGTTGATCATTTATAAAGGCTGGAATAGGAAAATTATGGCGATTTTGATGATGAAATAAATTAAAACTTTTCTGATGAACAATTATATGTTGTTTCTGAGTGGCGTAATTTGTGGTATGCTCATACAGTTAACTAGATAGTTAGTAATATTTTACCGTATAGATTAACAAGCTACCAAAAGAAGAAATTTATACATGATGCAAATATTTACTTTTAGGATGACCAATATTTATATAAAAAAGGTCGGGATCTAGCTATTCAAAGATATGAACCATTAAAGAAACCCAAAAAATTATTCAAAAATGTCTTGAATATGATTTTAATGGACATTTTAGAGTGGATGAAATAATATTTAAAATTTTACAATATGGATTTTATTGGCCTACATTATTTAGGGGTGTAAATATTTTTATAAAATCATGTGATCGATATCGGAGAGTAGGAAATATTTTTCTAAGGATTGAAATGCCCCTAAATTTTACCTTGGAAGTTGAAAATTTTAATGTATGGGGTTTGAACTTTATGAGACAATTTATACCATCTTTGAGAAACATATATATTTTAATTGATGAGGATTATATTTCAAAATGGATTAAAGTAGTTGCTTTACCCCGTTGTGATGCTCAAAGCGTTGAAAAATTTTTAAAGAAAAATATTTTCACTAGATTCATAGTGCCAAGAGTGATCATTACAGATAGGGGGAGTCATTTTAAGAACTTAAGAATTGAAACATTAACAAGGAAATATGGAATTAAACATCAAATTGCCAAAACATATCATCCTCGGACTAGTGGTCTAGCTGAAGTGTCCAATCATGAAATTAAAAGAATATTAGAAAGAACTGTTAATCCTAATAAGAAAGATTGGTCTGTTAGACTTGATTTTGCATTATGGGCCTATAGGACTGCTTATAAAACTCCTATAGAAATGTCACCATATAAGTTCATGTTTGATAAAACTTATCATTAGCCAGTTGAATTGGAGCATAATTTTTATTGAGCTATTAAGGAAATTAACTATAATTTGAGAGATGCTGATGAGAAATGATTATTGCAATTAAATGAGCTAAAAAAAATTAGAAATGAATCTTATGAGAATACAAGTATTTATTAAGAAAAGATGAAGGTTTGACATGATCGGAAGATTTTAAGAAAAGATTTTGAGCCTGGACAGGAGCTTTTACTATACACTACTCGATTGAAACTATTAAATGGAATACTTAAGTCCAGGCGGTCAGGGCCATTTATTATGATAAAAGTCTATTCATATGGTGTTGTGGATATTAAATATCTAAAAACTGAAAGGATAATTAGACTAAATGAACATAAATTGAAACCTTACATATATAGAAAAAAGCCTAATTATGAAGAGGTCCTGATGTTTGGTCAACCAGAGTAAAACATTGGATATGTCGGGCTGGTGATGTTAAACCAAGTGCTTCATGGGAGGCAACCCATGATTATTTGTGTGCATTGATTATTGTTGTTACATGTACCATTTGATATGGTAATGATACCTACAAGACGTAAGAAGGCACAAAACACTATATTAATGATTAAGTTCACTTCATTTTTTATCTTCGGCTCGTCTTCTTCCTCCCCATTTTCATGAAAAGCTTCCATGGGGAACCCTATAACACTCGATTCTTGAAGTTTTAGAGCTTAACAACTCCTGATTTCATCTTCTCTTGATATGATTTACATTTTGGCATAGAAATTTTCTTACTTCACAATGTATTTCTTCCACATTGTGAAGAGGCCAAAATTTTGAAAATTTGAGAAAACAATGAGAAATCTATGGTTGAATGCTTCCTTATCTTAGAGAATACTTGTAGGAGTCCTTCAAACTTAATTTTGGAAATTTTGGAAATTTTCTTGAATTTCTAGGTTTTTGCAATGACTCCTAAAACAAAGACAGGAAAGGGGAAAGAAATTTTCGACAAAATGAAATTTGTAAATCTTAAAGCACAAGATCAATATAATGAATTTCTATTGTAGAGAAATTTTATTGTGGAGCAAAGTTTTTCTAGTCCTGACGGTGCTGTAGAAAGTTTGATTGTTGCTTGATACTGGGTAGGTTTCTGCTACTTCACTGCCGTAGTAATTATTTCAGTGGTGTAGGAGTTCTATGCTAATTTGCTTGAAGCACCAGAGGAGGAAGTATTTGTTCGAGGGAGAGGATTTGAGTTCACTCCCGAGAGGATTAATATTTTATATGATTTGCTTCCTGCTTTGGATTGCTTCTATTCTGAGTTTGATATTTTATATGATCCTTGCATTAAAGGCAATCCAAATCATTAAAGGCAATCCAAATCATTAAAATGCATTAAATGCCTTTAATCATTATGCTTTGGATTGCCTTTAATCATATAAAATATCAAAATCATTAAAGGCAATCCGAATATAGTAATCCTCACATGAAAAAAAAAAGAAAAGAAATGATTGAAAATGATCATAAAAAAAATAAAAAAAAGTAAGAAAAAAATATGTGAGGAGAAGCTTGAGGAAATGTCGAATTAAAAATTGCATTCACTTGAATTATCTTAGAGAAAGAAACTTATTTACATTTCTGAGTTTATTCTTAATTTTAAATAGTTAAATCTTTATTAATAAGAGTTCTCATATAATTTTGTCTTTAAAATTCTTTTAAGATTCCTAAGTCTAACAAATTATAATTATTTTTGAAATGAATAGAAAACCAGAATTCCTAACTTAAGTACTAGATATTCTTACACCTTAATTTTATTAAAAAAAATTCTAAAGTTTCACTATTACATTTATGGGGCATGAATATAATAATCTTTAATGAAATCCACTATGAAAAATTAAAATATTTTATGTTATAAAAGAGATAAATTACCTGAGAACAAACGACGTTTAAGTTTGAAGGAATTGACACACCTTAAAATTACCTACTTTTATGTGTATATTTTATGCTCATTTTTAAGGATATTGCACTTTAATGAAATTTATTTTTTGTGTTTTTTATTACAAGTACAAGAAATAGAATTTAGGAGCAAAAGGAACAAAACTAGATCAAAATAAGGTCAAATGGAGCCAAGGAACAAAAATTGACCTGGTGCCTAGGCACTAGGTAATTAATTTAGGTTTCTAGAAAGCTTGCGCTTAGGTGCCACAGTTAGGCACCTAGGCGCCACAAATGGTTAGGAACTTTTGACATTGAATTTGAAAAAATATTGAAGAGGCGCTTGAAGTGACTCTTGGTGATTTTGAGAGCTCTATTTAATAGAGCCATTGGCTGGTCAAAAAGGGGGTTGGTGTTAGAGAGCTTTCTGTGGGTGACTTCAATCTTAGTGTGTGGCATGTGGATGTGTGAGTGAGAGTCCTTTTAGAGTCTATTTTTGTGTGTTTATTGGAGGAAGAAGACATAAAAGGAAATCCAAAGGATTTGCTTGGGAAAAAGTTTAAGATAAGTACCTTATATTTTTTTTATGTTTTGTTTTATTGTATAAACTTAAAGTTTAATATAATTCATGTTTTTTTATGTTATCCCCTTAAATTTTGAGTAGTTTTCCTTTTCTTTTTCCTTATAATAAGAAGTAATCATGTGTAGGATTAGTCTTGTTTAAAATTTCACTTAGATCATACTTGTGATGATTCATTACTTTGTTCTTCATTTACATCTTCAATCTGACCAATTGGAATGTTAAAATTTGTTATGAATCCATAATGGTCAAAGAGGGCTATGTGTTCCTCAACTAGTAAGAATCACATTAATTTCATGGTTAAGAAGGTAATCATTAGTTATTGAAAATAAATAGAGTGATAAGTTTGATGGGTGTAGAATTAGTGTTTTTAGGGTGATAGGCTAGATTCTTGCCAATTTGGTCTAGAGTTCGGAACCTTAGGACCGGTTAGTCCTATAGAGAGGGCACATTGGGGTAATCTAGAAGTGATAGCCTAGAACTTACCCAACATAACCTGAGAGAATTTGGAACTTTAATTTAGATTAAACATAGGTCTTTATGCACTCGAGAGAGGGTAAAGAATATGATTGCTCCTATTTGACACAAAACTACATTTTAACTTTTAAACATTTGATTCCTACATTGATTAGAATCTCCTTCAAAGGGGAAAGAATTTTCACATAATTTGAACTCTTTTTCATAAAACTAGTTTAGAAACACTTTATTTTTTCTAAGCTTTGAATTTTATTTTGTAGGAATTTAACAACTTCTTTTTACACATAAAATTGCTACCATTTTTCCTAGATAATTGTTTGTGGTTTGAATTTAATTTTTTAAGTCAATAAAAAAGAGTTTCGCCTTCCCTATAGGATTAAAACTGGGGTTTTTAAAGAAAGTCTTATATTACTTGAAACTATATGTATATTTGTGTAATACCTCTAGTGTGTAAACTATTAATCAATTTCTAAAACATTTAATATATTATTTATACACACTAGCCGCTAAATATAAATTGGGTCAAACTTTTGACAATCTTTTGAAAAGTAAATAATTGCAAAATTGCGGGTCGGGTCAATAAACTTCAAATGAATTCTTGATAGAGTGTCAGGGAATTAGGAAAGATAACCACATAACAGGAGAACGAAGTGACAGAAAGGATGAATTGAACTTTAGTAGAGAAAGTTCAGTGTATGTTGCCCAATGTTGGGTTGGATAGAGTCTATTGGGCCGAAGCCACAAACTGTACTTGCCAGTTTGTAAATCGTCTGCCTATTGCAGCTATTTGGAAAAAGACCCCAAAGAAGATGTGGCTAGGGGTATCTTGCTAGAGATTATGAGCACATGAGACTGTTTAGCTGTCAAAATTATTACCACATGCAAAATGATAAATGGGAACCACTAACTAAGATTATAGTCTTTATTAGCTTTTGGCATGTAATCAAGAGCTTCAAGTTGTATGATCAACCAAAAAGGTGTTGACATTAGCAGGGATGTTACATCTGTCGAGCAAGCTTGTAGAAAAATTGAGACTTAAAGCAGATGAAGAATTATACTGGACCACAGATATGCAACAGAAGTTAGAGTTTGATGCGACTCCATTTGTTCCATAGAGTTCATCCATTCCAATTTAGATACTTGATTCAGTTGAAGCTCATGAGGTATCTATTGATAATGCTTAGTAGGTGGTCGAAGAAGATGCTGAGAATGAGATTCCTATTCAGGAATATATAGCTAAGAGCAGGACCGAGTGCCATAATGCCTCAAAACTAGCTTGGTTGAGAGATCACAATGCATTTGCACTTTTAGCCATATCAACAAAAATTTCTTGTCACTACAAAGAAGTGCTGGAGAGCCTAGACTGCGATATTTGGGGAGTGACAATGGATTCCCTTTTTAAAGAATGTTACTTCAAGGTCAGTGAAGCTTCCTCCGAGAAGGAAATCCATTGGGTGCTAATGGGTGTAAGCAAGAAAAAGAGGATCTCATGGAGTTGATGTGTGGTACAAGATAATTAGTTGAAAAAGGCTTTTCATAGTGAGAAGGGACTAATTATGATAAGGTCTTCTTAATAGTCAAGCATCCATTAATCCATGTTTTCTTAGCATTTGTAGCATAACACAATTTGATTGTCAACGCTATTTTTGGTTGAAGGAGTTGCCTGTAAGAAGCTGTCGGTCTCCGGAATCGAAATCCCATCGCCCGCTTCGGAAGGTTGTTTTAATTTACATATATATTTAGTTTTAGAAAAAAATATGAAATCAAACTGACCCCATATTTTTCATAGTTTAAATGAAAGAGCGCTGTACCTCAGATCCTGTATTTATCCCAAAGGATAAACACAAGACTTGAGGATGAAGCTTGATCAAATAAACTAAAGAATATATGACATCTGTTTGGTCTGCAAAACCTTTGTATTTGCCAACAAGTTCCCTTATTTAATATAAAAAAATAAATAGGGTTTATATTAAGCTGGGTTCAGACATGCTTCCTATAAGGGCGAGCCCCTATAGTTAATTACATCTTAAATGATCAAAGTCATCTAAGAAGACTCTCGATAAAAATCATGAAATATTATCTTCAAGGAGTTTCAAAGGGTAGGACTTTTCAATGAAATTGGACGTAGAGGTGTGAAAGGCAATTGGTTTAAATTTGGAACATTTTTTCATAGAGTCCAAAGGAGGAATAACTAGGGGATGTCATGGATCCAGATGAGAGCCTCAGTGACTTCCCAAGCTATCCTAATGTTTGGCTTCAGTTTTGAGGAGAAATATTTAGGTGTTTCATCCTGTAAATTTTATTAGTTAGGGCTTACATTCGTGTGAAACTATCACACAAATAGCCTGAAAGATGTGAGGATTTAGGTCGTGAAAAATGACAACCTCGGAATCCTAAGACGAGTTAGGACTTGTATTGTATAGTAGGGCTATACAAAGGCCTAAAGATAAGATGAGGATTTATGTTGCATAAGCAAACAACCTCGAAATCCTATGACTTTGTTGTTTAAGTCTAAGGAAGGAAGATTGGTTTAGTTGGAGAAGACATGTTTTGTTTTTAAAGATGACTGTGCTGCCCACCATGCTAGCTTCAAGCTCCTTGCTGTGATGAGTTTGAGTTTTCTAGTGCGTCAAGTTATAATGTCAAATCAGGTGGCCCTATGGTTGAAGTTCTTTAAATTTTATGGGGGCATGTTAAAGTTGATTAGAGCGACACTGGTTAGGATCCTACGGTTCCCTTGTTCCGGCACCACTATTTTCTATTGGATTCACTTAGTCCAAATGAACTTACTAAACTCAACTTAATGTGTTCCATAATTTCATTTAAACCGTGAGAAGCATCGTTAGCAACCGTAGGTTACCTCCTCCAAGAGATTCCCGATCATCTGATAGAGACGTCTTAATTTTGTTGAAGTTGTAGTTTTGAGAGATGTTTGTGATTAAATTTTGAGTTGTCTTATATTTTGAATGTTGTGGGGGTGAATTTTATGTTGGTTGATTTTAGTTTTGGTTTTGGTTTTGTGGCTATCCTGATAGTTTTAGTTTCATGCAGGGTGGCGTCCTTGTTTAGCATGCAAATTTTGCAGGTATAAAAGTACAATATGAAAGTATAAGAAAGACAACGCTGAAAACTATAAAAGCGTACCTGGCGAGTCTTCTCATTCCACCACCTAAAACTCAAAAGACATGTTAAGGCAGTTTATATGAAACAGGGAAGTAAAATTTTGATGACCTATCTAACCCTAGGTCATATCTTGGTGAGTCCTTAGGAGTTTAATTAAGGATGATATTTATCAAGAAAAACATATCGAGTTTAGTAGATCTCCGAGGTATCCAACAAATCTAGAGAAAGAAGCAGGTCCGTGCTACTCTCTCGCTACCCGGTGGAAAATCCAGAGTTCTTTTGAACTTATTATGTTGCTTAATAATTCATCTTATAAATAACCTTAGTGCTCAGTGAGCATTGATGTATCAGTTACCTCTAAGAGTGAGGTAATTATCATTTATAATTTTAATTTTGAAAATTATGTGGGTGAAGACCCTTAAAGAGACAAGTTAGTGTTATTGGAACACTTAGCCAAATTTTGGTCCTAATTGGACTTGTAGTGTTTGAAAGATGTTTTAATTTTAATTGTTTTTGTTTTTCTAATCCTCATTTAATCATTCTTGATTTAACTTAGACTACTACTAAGCCCTTAAGACTTATGTGAGTGTCTTAATTAGTTTTGAAAAGGTTAAGCGTTAGGTGGTCATAATTCATGATTTGAATCTTATTTGAAAATCAAAATAGCGGTATTAAATTGATTAATTACTGACTTCAAAAGTCATACCCCTAAGCCCTAGGTTCATTTTATTTTAATAAACTTCTAAATTTTAATAATTTAGAAATTTATTAACCTATCTTTTCCATTGGGAAAGTGAGATTGGTCTCTACCAATTAACCTCTTATGTTTCAAACATCTAAATTAAGATCAGAGGTTACCAATTTCCCTCTTTAAATTAAGCCTAAATGTTAATTGAGGCTAAATTTCCAAAATTACATATTTGCCCCCTAAGACTCTAACACTTCATAATTTGTCAAATTCAAATGACTTTGAAATTTTTATTCTACTTCATTCATTGGTCAATTAAGGCATCAGAAGAGAAAATGTGATTTTTGAAAATTTAATTTAATTTATATAATTATTTTTATGCAAAAATAGGATTTTTCAAAGAAAATTCCTAACTTGACCAAGGTAAATCCTAATCCCTTGAAATTTTTGCTGGAGGTAGACCTTGACTAGAGAAAAGCCCTTGGACCAAATCTCATGATTTTTTGAATTTTTTTAATTTTAAAAATTATTTTAAGTTCTGGGGTATTTATTAAATATAAAATATTTTAAATGGAGAAAATTAAGTTCTGTATTTTTGAAAAGTCTTCATGAGGTTAGAGAACTTAGAGGAGAATATTTTATATTTTTCTAAATTTTATTTTATTTATTGGAATTATTTTTAGTGAAAACTCATTTTTAGCCTTTAAAAATTATTTTTAAGCTTTAAAATTCAGTATCTTTATTTAAAAAATTAGGAAAAATGTTTTAATTATTCATAAGTGCTTAGGAAGCAATTTAGAATATTTCCATGAATTTTATTATATTTGTGATTTTTATGAACTTTTAATTATTTAAATATTTAAAATAAGTTAAAAATCAAGTTTTTATTTTAAAGTCCATTTTACTTTTAAAAAATACTCCTAATCACAGAAAACTCAAAAAATAAGTTTTTATAAATGTTTAAGTTATATTTTGATTTTTTAAAAATCATTTAAGTGCTAAAAATGCTATTTATCTTTAAAAAGCAACTTAAGTTACCAAATGAGCTCAGAATGCTTTGAAATTTTTATGGTGAGTTCTCAGGATCCTAAAAAATAATAGAGATGAAAAATCAAGTCATTTTGTTATTTGTAATTTTCAAATTTAATTATTTTAGTGATCTAGGGTTTGTGAAGCTTAGGTGTATTTTGAATGACTTGACTTATGAGAAATTTTCCTAAGGGTTCTCTAGTCGTTTTAAACCCTTCAAAATTTTCTTAGATTTTTCTAAGTAACATGATAATTTCCATGATTAATTTAAGACAATAATGCATATAAACTTGAAAAATATGATTCTCCGTCTAGGGACTTTGCCTGACTTTGGAAAAATCAGGGAATGTTCCATAAGACAAAGGCAACAACATGCTAAAATTTCAAGTCATAGTGATATTACTACATGCATGGAGAATCAAAACATCCAAATCAGTATTTAATTAATTAAAAATAAAATATGAATCACATGGACTTAAAATTATTTTCACATTGTTCTCCTCTATTCAGTGAGCAAGAGAGTATTTTTATTTTATTTTTATATTTTTTCTACACCAAGATATTAATTTTTTAAGTTAGGGATCATTTTATGAATTAATTAAATCCCTATTTACCTATTTAAATTTGCGGTGCCACCTCAACCTACGACGACTCCGAAGTTCCACGCGACGCGCTCCCATTCGACGACGCCATCCACCTCAGTGCTGACTCGGCCCGCAGTTTATGTTTCGAAGCGCTGTCCGGCTTGATTTCGACCGTCCATCTGATACACGCGCGATCAGACGGCTCCCCTTTATCGCCCCCGATAGCCTAGCTCGAGAGCCATCCATCTTCTAGACTTAAGATCTCTCTCATTTCTTATCCAAATTAGATGAATTTTTTTTAAAATGCTCATCTAAACTAGAGGAACATATCCATATGGTTATGATGCCATGAAATCAACTCAAAACAAATGAGGAGGTCAAATAGGCTCGGAAGGGACAGAAGTTTTATACCTTTTCTCTGAGAAGTGAAGCTTCGATCAGAGAGTCTTGGCAAGTTCGTTGTGATCCAAAGAGGTTAGGAATTGAGTCTCTAGTCTTGGTGTAAGTCTTAGGTATGATTTTGATTAAACCCGATTTTGGTTGTTGGTCTAGAGCTATTGTAGAGGCTATTTTAGAGGTGGATTTTATGGGGCTTTGGCTTCTTTCTCGGTTGTGAAGGTGTGGGCACAAGTAATTGAAGTTTGGTGAACTGTGGAAGTGTAATGAGCTCTGTCCTAGTTTTTAGCAAAGGTTTGAACACAAAATTGAGTTTCCACAGTGGGATTCAGTGGGGGAAGAGGGTTGGATTGCACTGAGGGAAGCTTAGAGAAGCTCTGTGAGAAGTTTGGGGGGCTCTCTCTAAGAAATTTTCAGCAAACTTCCCATGGTAGTGGAGGTGATTTTTTGTAAAAATGGCCATGGGGTGGCTCTCAGGGCAAATGTTTGGGTGCATTGTGGTGCTTAG
>NEWO01001104.1:122046-138587 GCA_003013225.1 Phalaenopsis aphrodite | reverse complement strand
AATTAACTTGACAACATTTTTATTGGCTTTGGAGAACAACATAATGTCAACAGCATACATTAGATGGGTAACCTCCACATTAGATCTGTTATGAAATCTTGCATAAATTTTTTGAGCCAGTGCATTATCTAATGATCTTGAGAGATAATTCATAACCAAAATAAAAATTGAATGGGAAATTGGATCCCATGTTGAACCCCCCTAGTGGCTAAGAAGAAACCTTGTGATTGGCCACTAGGTAGAATAGAATGTGTGTTAAACTACAACCATCTAGAGGTAAGGTTGCAATATCTTGGGAAAAACCCCTAGCTTTGAGGGTATCCAGAATGAAGGACCACTGAATGGTATCATAAAATTTTTTAAGATCTAACTTGTAAATAAGATTACTCCCTCTAAAAGGGTGATCAATGCCCAAGAAAATTTCCTGAGCAAGTAGTACATTATCTGCAATAGTTTTGCTTTTAACAAAGGCAGTTTGGTTTGGC
Organism: Phalaenopsis aphrodite; assembly: GCA_003013225.1. Lineage (NCBI taxonomy): Eukaryota > Viridiplantae > Streptophyta > Magnoliopsida > Asparagales > Orchidaceae > Phalaenopsis > Phalaenopsis aphrodite. The sequence continues at coordinate 138,102 of NEWO01001104.1, read as the reverse complement.
TTAATGAGATAGATTAAATGAGGTTGAAGCCTGGCAACAACAATTTTACTAATAATCTTGCATAAGACCTTAGTGAGGCTTATTAGCCTAAAATCATTCCAAATACTGCACTCAGTAGTTTTGGGGGATGAATACATAGCTGGAAGAGCAGATATAAGTAGGCAGGGGGTCCCAAGAAAAAACTCTAGATGGATAAAATCACCTCACATTTACTATAGGCCAGGCTTTTTTATAGAGTGCAGAAGTGTACTTATCAGGTCCACCCACTTTAGAACAATCAATACTTTATAAAGCTTCACATATTTTAGATTTCGTTGGAGTGTGTGAAAGTTGGAGCTCCCTTGAGTATTCCTAGTCTTCCTGAAAGAGTTGTAGTTTCACAGGTGTTGATACAATGATAGAAGAAATGAGGAGATCCTTGAAGAAGATTACAACATTGTTAACAATATCCTCATAATAATTTATCCAACTTCCTTCAGAATTTTGAATTTGATGAATGGTGTTACACTTTCTTCTATACTTTATACAAGCATGATAATACTTTGTATTCATATCAACCCCCATAAATATACTGAGCTTTTTGCTTAAGAAAAGGTTCCAACCATTCTGTGGCAAGGGGGAATTTTTCAGCACCTTCTAGTAGAGCAGATTCATCCATTGGTCCATTTTCCACCTCAACTTCCAGAGTTGTCAAATTCTTTTCTACAGTGTCAACATTCTCATAAACATTTTCAAAAGATGACCAATTTTATTTCTTGAGAGCTTTAGCCATAGAATTATGCGGTTGTCATAGCTTAATAAGGGAATTGGTGTGATGAGAGCCTCTCTAATGTTCTTGAATAAGCTTCAGAAAATCTGGATGTTCTACCCACATGTTTTGAAATCTGAAGAGGGTTGGACCTTTGGGGGGACTAGCAGTAATAAAGATTAGTAGGGGTCTGTGGTCCGAGCCTTTAATGGAGATTAGTAGGGGTCTATGGTCTGAGCTTGCTATAGATAAATGTGAAACATAATTGTGCAAAAAAGAACAAAAAAAATAATCATTTACGAGGAAGTTGTCCAGTATTTCCAATAGATGCCCTTTTCTCTATGCGAAAGTAGCTCCCTAAAAACCAAGAACAAATAATTTAATAGCCTGAATGTTTTCATTGAATCATTTTATGCAGATTAAGGGGCCTTCCACCGCTTTTTTCAGAGGTGGCAGCCACACAATTAAAGTCACCTTCCACCAGCTAGGGAGAAGACATAGAGCATCTAATATTATGAAGATCATTCCATAGAGTTCTTCTAGAAACCTTATTACAGCCTGCATAAAATATAGTAGCAAAACCAGACATTCCAACAATATCAAATTGAAAATGTACAAATTGAGGGTCATCTATAATGACTGACCAAGTAATTTCAAATTTGTAAAGTATCTAAATCTTGTTCTTAATATTAGAAAAGTAGGAGAAGCCAGAGAATTACTTCAAACCCTTTTGTGGACATTTGTAAACCATTGGTTCAAGTAGAGCAATACACCATAATTTATGTTTTTTGTTAAAATCAATGAAACTTTTTAGGGAGAGTGGGTGAGCCACTCCTCTAATGTTCCAAAAAAAAGATTAATCATGGTGGGAGGGTTTAGGGAGTCTCTTCTAGTGGAGTAGGAACTACCAGCTTCAATAACACAAGTATCTCCTTGTGAGTCAGCCCCAACTTGCTTCTTCTTTTTCCTTTATTTGTGTAACTGCCAGTCATCATCCAATTCTTTTTGTAAAGCATACAATGGGGGGCAAGCCAAGGGATTGTTAGGTTCTGAGTCAATATTAGGGGGAACAGACTGAGTCCTTTCCAATTCAGGAAGGTTGGTCAGCTGTTCTACCACCTCTTCCACCAAAGAAATATTCATTGAATCTAGGAAAATAGGTGAAGGCTCAATTTCAACTTCAGGAACAACCCTCGAAAGAGCATCCACAAACACAATTGGTTCTGATGTTGTGTGGAAAACTTTAGGATCATCTTCTATCTTTCTGAGAGAAGAATTTTCAGGAATAGAATTATCAGCTGTGAGGAGAAGTTCCTCAATAGGACGGACCAGGTTGGGGCAGCTCCACTTGAGTAGTAGCAATCTAACGGGTTAAGTTATGATGGTTGGAATTCACTTTAGAATGGAGTCTGAAGCATTTAGAATTGGTATGTCCAAACATTTTACAATGGGTGCAGTATTATGGATTTCTAATTTCATAGGTCTACCCAAAGCAGTCTCAATGGTGATAATCACTTGATGGTGGAAGAAATATAGGTTAAGGCTTAAGAGCTTGAACCAAATGAGAACAATTGGGGGTTTCTGACTAGGATCAAAGTTAGTAGACCATTTTAGGAGCTTCATTATCATGCCCTCAATCAAAATAACTTGTTTGAAGAAAAGTCTAGCATAGTCTTCTTCTCTAGATAAGTGTATTGACATGTGTTTGTCATCCACCAACGCCACTTTCTATTCACTTAGAAGTTTTAGATATTCACAGTATTTTTTGATTTCTTCCATCTTAGGATGACCATACTGAAACTTTCTGATGAGTGTAAACTTAAAAGAGACTAAGAGAGAATTGATTTCTGAGTTAGAAAAAAAGACAGCAGGTTTCCCTGATTTCCTCATGGAAAGATTTAGGAAAGATCATATGTTCCACAACACTTTGAAATCCAAAGCTTTTACCAACCACATCAGCAAAAGTGGCTTTAGACCACTAAATGCTGGTCTAAAGATCAGTAGAGGTAGTCATGGATAAAGGTTCAGAACCAAATAAAAAAATTAGAATTCCAATGCAGAGAAATTCAGAAGTTGAAAAGGAGACTCGGCTATAAACAGAATAGCAACACAAACTCCACTAGCAAACAAGAACAAGTAAAATCAAGAAGAAAAATCTAGTTATTTTAGGCAGGGTAGTGTAGAAGCAATGGAACAATAAACTCCAAGTTTGAAAAATAAAAAAAAACCAGAAAAAAATGAAATTGAGGATGAGCTCTTCCAGGAATACAAGGCAGTCCTAAAAGAACACCCCCAAGCTAAAACCAAGCAGTTGAAGAGGTCACCCACCGATGAGCAGCCGCTGACAACCTTCACGGTCACAAAAACTCTAATAGAATAAAAGAGCCAGCCACCATTTTATATGTTTATATATATATATATATATATATCTGTGTGTGTGTGTGTGTGTATTAATATCTCTAACAAAATCTAGATTATAAAATTTTATGAGCAGTTCTACCATTTCCAAAATGACTGTGTATTTCAAAAACAAGGCATTTTTGAATGATTTCCTCAATTTCTTCACAAGGCACACATCTTTGTATAACTTAATCTTTACTTTTTTTGTATAAGTACGGGTCATCCCAAATGTAAAATTTTGCATCATAAATAAACTTCCTCTCTTGTGGCTTTGTCAATCCATATGGTAAAACACCACTAATAATGTAGTTCATAATATCAACATACCATGGTATCTCCCATTCTTTAACAATCTAAAGTTGTTCATCCGGAAAAGTTTCATGAATTTCTTTTTTAAGATTAAATGTATCTTCCTATTCCAAGCTAGATAAATGATCAACAGCTTGATTATCTGATCCATTCCTATCTACTACCACAAAATCAAATTTTTGCATAAGAAGTACCCATCTAATTAATCTTGGTTTCACACTCTTCTTTTGCATCAAATATTTTATAGCAGAGTGGTGTGTATGCACAACACATTTAGCTCAAATCAGCTATGACCCAAACTTATCAAAAGCATAAAAAAATTTCTAATAACTCTTTCTTAGTAGTGGTATAATGAATTTGAGCATCATTTAAAGTTTTACTAGCATAATATATAACTTTAAAAATTTTGTCAAATCTGTGCCCTAAAATAGCTTCAATTGCATAATCACTTGCATCATGCATTAGCTTGAATGGTTTCACTCATTCAAGTGAATTATTATAAGGGCAGTGATTAATTTTTCTTTTAATAATTCAAAGGCATTAAGGCACACTTGATTAAAATCAAATTTGGCATCTTTTTTCCAAAAGTTAGCTAAAAGGCTTTAGAATTTTTGAAAAATTGTTTATGTACAGCCTGTAAAAACAAACATGCACTAAAAAAATTCTAACTCCTCTTACAGTAGTAGGAGGAGGTAATTTAGCTGCTTCCGTGCCAATTTTTAGAAATTTTATGCCCAAGTACAATTCTTCTAGAAACCAAGAATTAACATTTTTCTCAATTTAAATTCATCTTTTCACATTACTCTAAAACTTTCTCTAAATGATATAGAAATGATTCAAATAAAGTTCCAAACACAGAAAAATCATCCATAAAAACATATATCCCTTTTTTCAATTAAATCACTAAAACTTGACGACATATATCTTTGAAATGTTGCAGGTGCATTTCATAAACTAAAGGGCATTCATTGAAAAGCAAAAGTACCATAAGGACTAATAAATGTTGTTTTCTCTCAAGTAATAGGAATTTGATGATAGTCGGTATATCCATCCAAAAAGTAAAAATATTTGTGCTCAGCTAGCCTATCAAATATTTGGTCAAAAAAAGGTAAAGGAGAGTGATCTTTCCTAGTGACAGAATTTATTTTTCTATAATCAATGCAGATTCTCCAACTAGTGACTTGTCGTGTTGGTATTAATTCATTATTCTCAATCATTGCAATAGTTGCACCCCCATTCTTAGAAACACGGTAAATTGGACATACCATGACATTGTCTGAAATAGGTTTTATTATTCTAGCATCTAACCATTTTAAAATTTCTTTTCTTATAACTTCTTTCATCATAAAGTTTAATCTCCTTTTAGGAATAACTTTTGGTTCATGATGTTCTTCAAATAGAATTCTGTGCATACAAATCGAAGGAATGATTTCTTTGATATCAGCTAATGTCCATCAAAAGGCATTCTTATATCTTCTTAACTTTTCTAAGAACTTTGTTCTTATGCTTTAGTTAATTTTGAGAATACTTTATGCAGATGAATTTAGTATGTTAATTTTGCAAATATTTTTCAATATTACAAAATACACACTGCAGATACAATAACAAATATGCAAATTAATCCCAATAAAAATAACTTCTGTGAAAATTGTTTTATCTTTTAAAAATATTTAAACTGTCATATCCTCCTTAAAAATAATGCAATCATATGTATCGCTCAAGTAATAAGGGCTCTAATGGAGTCCTAGATATTGATCCTGCAGGAAACCTGAAAATGCCTATATGTAATTTCTTAAGATTATAATGTATATTACAATATTTAAAACTACAAAAAAGTAAAGTGCAAAATTTGAATTTTAAATACTAGAGTGAATGCTAATTAAAATGCAGTTGAAAAACAAAATTAACTAAACTAAATTCTAAACTTTTAAAGGTAAAATTATGAAAACTAAACAAATTTTTTGTAAGGGAAAGTTCAACTTTAAGCAAGCATCCTTCCCCTTTACCACGAGTCTATGGATTGTGAAGAAATAAAAATCTTTTGAAAAAATATGTAATGATTTATTTGTGCCCAAGAAGAGCAATCATATTCTTTACCCTCTTTAGAGTGCAAAAAGAACATTTGACTAACCCAGAGTTTTGTCCCTAATTCTGTAGTTAGGCTGGGAGGATACCTACTGACACTGCAAAGCTCCCACTACTCCCTCACTTGAGGAGTAACAATCTTGCGTCAATTTCCAATCAACTAGATCAAATTGGAGATTTTAATATGTCACCTTAAAATCTCCAATTTTTCATCAAGCAAAGTATATTTTCTTATTTATTTGCACCAAACTCCATGGAAGACATACTCTTCCATGAAATCAAATGTGATTCTCCCCATGTTGTAAAAATCATAGCCTTTTCAGAACATATGTTTCTCAACACATTTTAACATTTCAATTAGTCAGATCAAAAAGTAAATGAAGATCGGAGTTCAAATCATCACAAATTATTGACATTTAAAATCATATAAAACAAAATCATTTTTTCACAAAACCATATCTCAAAGAAGGGAGAAGGATAAAAAAGACTACTCAGAATTCATGAGAAGGATACTACAAAACATGGATTTCATATATAAAAATAAGTTTACAAAAGTAAAGAAATAAAAGACACAACTTATCTCACATTCCTTCTCAAGCACATCCCTAGAATTTCTCTTCAAGCCTTCCTTTCTTTACAAGCACTCTCAATTCTCTCATAGAAGTGTAATGAAGATAAAATCTCTCATCTTCACTCTCCTCTTATAATACTTGAAGAAATCTCCAAGTCCTCGACTTGTCTCTCTCTATCTCTTCTTTTTGCCCCACTTTACATGCTGCACACACACTCTAAAAGTCCTCTTCTTTTATTAGAGGTTATCTCCCTCCAAAAAGAATTCAAACATCCCTCCATAATTTTATCCAAAAGTCAAATCTTTTAAATTCAAAAGACATGTCCATTGATCGAAGAGACATATTCATTAATGAAAGAACCTCTTAAAGTGTCTAAATACATTTAATCATGTCAAAGGGTGTTTAGAACAAGTGTCCCTTCTGAAAAATTTGTATCATACCTCCTCAATGCTCTAAAAGTCGTCTCCGATGCATCTTGCACTAGCTCTCTGTCAAATGGCGCATCTGGCACCAGTCTATCACATCTTGCACCAACCTGCTGAAGACCGCATTGTTCTGGGTTTTGGCGCATCTGGCACATATTTTGTCAGTTCTCTACATGTTGGCGCATCTTGCGCCAGAATCCTAAAATTTGCTATTTTAGCTCCAAATTTTGTCATTTTTGCTACTTTTTCTCCAAATACCTAAACCTGATATACCTGCAACTAAAACATGAAAATAAACTTCTTTAAAGTGTAATATCAATGTTAGCATTATTTTTGGTTGGAGGAGTTGCCCGTTGGAAGCTGTCGACTGCCAGAATTGAAATCTCGTCGCCCTCTTTGGAAAGGCGTTTAATTGATATATATATTGGAAAAAAGACCATTATTCAGCTCCTTGCATGTTAATACAAAATAAGTACAGAAAAGTTAGGTTTGGAGAGGGTCCCCAGATCTATAAATCCAAAAATAAGAGCATTAATCACTCAAAATGGGATATCCCAACCACCTACAATACCACCCCAAGGAAAAAAACGGGGGTATACCATATTTGTTTTTTTCAAATAAAAGCTATATATATATATATATATATATATATATATATATATATATATATATATATATATATATATATATATATATATATATATATATATATNTATGTATGTACCATTACAAAATAGAAAAATGAGGGAGGTTTAACTTGTCCCCATGAAGGAGAAAGGATAGAGAAGGTGGAGGTGTAGTATAAACTATAAATTGTTCAGAGCTTCTGCCAGTGGTAGCCAAATGGTGAGCAAGTCCATTACCTTGCCTATTAATATGCTGAAATTCCACACTCCAGCTGCCCAATGCAGTCTTCATTTTGTTGATCTAGCTTCCAATATGCCATGGGGGAACCACCTCATTATGCAATATCCTAATAAAAGTGTTGGAGATTCAACAATTAATGGCCAGATTTTACAGTGAACTGCAAGCATAATGGCCCAAAAAATTGCAATCATTGCAGCTTCCAAAGCATGCAATGCCCAGGTTGGTGAGGAAAAAAGAAGAACAAACTACCCTTGGGAGTTTCTAAACACTCTCCCAAACCCACCAACTCCCCTTAAAAAACTACCATTTGTGTTAACTTTCATCCAACTTACAGGAGGAGGAGACCACACAATCAATGAGTGGTTGAAGTTAGACTGATTTCTGCTTTGAGGTGCCACGTGCCTGAAGAGTTTTAGAAAATTGTGATGTTGAATGATTTTCTGTATGTAAGAAGTGCAATTAGCTGTAACAGCTTTAATTAGAGGTAAAGAATCCTCAAATTTAGCTTGATTTATACCCATCCATATAAACTAAGCAACCACACATGGGATAACTATTAAATTAATCTTCTGTCACTCTCTCCAACAAGTAAGAAAAAAAATTCCAATAGAGGGTAAGAGTATCAACTCTTAACTGTGCCAATAGATCAGTTCATACTTGTTGAGAGAAGCTGCATTTGAAGAAAAGGTGAACCAGTGTCCCCTCCTCCTCTTGATAGAGATAACAATAGGAAGGACCTCTAAGGCCTATCATTTTAAGGATGTCATCAATGGGGAGCACAGACTGCCACAGTCTCCAACAGAAAAATGACATAGTAGTAGTCAACTACTTCCCTTAGATTTCAGTTCCCCATTGAACAGTCGGCCAATGAAAGAATTACTGATATATATAAGCAGAAATTTTCTGTGAGGGAGCCTTTTTAGAGATAATTCTATCTCTTTGACCAAGATAGAAAAGGGTTTGCTTAACTAGCTGAATTTGATTATTATTCAGAATAGTATGTAGCAATCTAGAGTTCCATTGATTTTCACACCAATAGTCCTTAACCAAATCTTAAATATTGGGGTTAGAGTTAGAGCACATAATTTTATCTCCATTCCACCAAAAGTTGATTTGTCCTTCCCCCAATTCCCAGATGAAGGTCTTCTCAGCTTGTTGTTTGACTTCCAAAAGTTTGCCCCAAATCCTGGAGTCTCCCAGTTTTTGATTAACTAGATTTGGGAGTACAGTTCTACAATACTTCCCTATCATGAAGAAAGCCCATAGACTATTATGGGCTCTAAATTTAATCCATAATTTGCATAAATTAATGAAACTAAGGTGCTAAAAAAATCTTTAAATCCCAATCCTCCAGCAAAATATGGTTTGCATAATTTCTGCCAAGGAAACCAGTGAACTTGCTTCTTCTGTCTAGCCCATAAAAACTTATTAAAAATTCTCCCCAACAAGAGTTGAGTGCCTTTCTTCATAGTAAAAATTTGAATAACATAGGAGGGAGGTACAGTGAGAATACTCTTGAGAAGTGGAATTCTTCCTCCATTAGACAAGAATGAATTAGTCCAACATTGAAGTTGATTTTTAATCTAATCAATAACATCATTAAACTAAATTTGCTTTGTTCTGCCCTTAATCAGTTGAACCCCAAGGTATCTGATGGGTAGAGAAGACAAACTAAATCCAGTATGGCTAGATATCCAGTTTTTTATCTGTGGAGAAATGTTAGTGCTAACAAAAATTTGGCATTTTTGTTTATTTAATTCTATACCTGAAGTAAGCTGGAAATGTTTAAGGCCCTTATACAAAATTTTTGTAGCACTCTTAGTGGCATTAGAGAAGATTATCACATCATCAACATAAGATAGATGGCTGATGCACACATTTGATCTGTGCTAATAGGACAAATAAGGTAATGTTGAGAACAAATGATTCAAAAGCCTGAAGAAGTAATCCATAGCTAAAATGAAAACTGTGGAGGATAAAGGGTCCCTTTGCTTAATCCCTCTTGATGCTGAGAAGAAGCCATGGTAGCTACCATTATTAAGCACAAAATGATTATTACAATGAAGCCATCTATTAAAAAGCAAAATGAAATCCTCAGGAAAACCGCTTGTAGCAAGAGTTTTCAAGATGAAGTCCCAATTAATTGTGTCATAAGCCTTCTTGATATCCAATTTGTAGATAACATTTCCTCCCGTACACCTCCTGTCCAAATCTAACAACATTTCTTGTGCAAGTAAAATGTTATCAGATATGATTCTCCCTTTGAAAAAAGCTGCTTGATTAGAACAAATTAGTTGTTGAAGGTGGGGTTGAATTCTAGAAACCAATACCTTGCTGATTATATTGGTTATAACATCAGTCAAGCTAATGGGTCTGAAATCACCCCAATCTTTTCTGATTGGGTTTTTTGGAATCAAAGTAATGGTTGAGGAAGTAAAATATCTAGGTGGATCAATACCTGTGAAGAAATTTTGAACAGCTGAAATGAAATCCTCCTTAATCACAGTCCAGGAAACCTGTTGACCTCTCTTTTGGTTGAGGTTTAGTTTTTCCTCTTTAATAGCCTAAGGTGTAGCCATAGGACTTTCCTATTGACTATTCTTAAAAAACTAGACAAGAAGCCCTCACCATTAAAAATTCCAAACTCTTCTCTACTCAACTTGAAGTTCCACACATTGGTCCTAACCTCTAGCACTTAGTAGGTGGGGTCATTATAGGGGAACTCAAGATGAGTCACCCTTAGGACTGCTGGAATTTAGGGTTGACCCTGGGTGTTGGTCTAGGGCTTAAGGTACATACTTGCACTGACAATCACTCACTATCCTAAACTTAAACTTCTAGGCTTTGACCCCTTAATACTTTTGGGAAACTCCTGTAGGTGGTCCCTTAAACCCACTAGCCCTAAGCTAAGGTTTGGCTAAGACCATTACATAGAGAACCCAAAATGGGGTTTCCATTGATCCATGGCTTATTGAGGATGTTTCACACTCCAACTCTACCAAGATACCCGACCTAGCCTTTTGCCCCTAAACTCTGCCAAATTACCTAGATACCCTTGGGACTCCAAATTTGGCCAAAATTTCCAAATCTACCCAAAGTACCCAACTTGGTTCAAAAATCATTTCAAACACTTTAAAAACACCTAAACTACCTAAAATCACCAAAATTAGCCAAATTACCAAAAATACCCCTCCTCAGCCCAAAATTCCAAAAAATCCAAAAAATTCCCAAAACCTCTTAAATATTCCCAATTTCATTTTTATCAACTACCACGTGACCCAATTCAGCCAATTTGGCCATCTCTGATCAAAACCCTCAAATTGCCCTTTAAAGGCTCATATTTTCCCCAAATTACCCCAAATGTCTATCCAATCGGTCTCAATTTACCCCAATTTCCATTCTAAACTCAACTTCACCCTTGATGTGACCAATCTAGAACAAATCCAAGCTCAGTTGATCCATGATTTCAACCCAATTCTGAGATAAACCAAAAACTCAATTTTGGCCATATGACTTAGTTCAACCAAATTGAACTCATAGCCCACTCAATGGGCCACAATTTGTGTTGAAAAATTTTCATAACATCCCCATACATCAAATTTGACCTTCACTTGGCCTTGGTGAGATCTTAACTTCATTTGATTTTAACCTAAGTCCAAAAGCCCCAAATTTGCCCCAAATTGGCCATGTCTCAAAATCTCACCAAATTGATGGCCTTAGCCTAAAAATTTCCGCTCCATCCGTTCATGAAAAATCTTCAAAACATCTCCCTAGATCATTGGAACCATTCAATTTGGACTAAGCCTAAGGCTAGCCAAACCTAGACCCATGTCTAGCCCAACATGCCCAAATTGACCAAATTTCAAAAATCCCTCAAATTGACCTACCAATTGAACTCAAAATCACTTCAACCCTTCACCAAAAATCTTCATAACAATCATCTACACAATGTTTATCAATAAATTAGGCAAATTGACATGGCTAGCCTAGCCTAAACACAAACTTTGATTACTTGAACTCACATTGAACATATGCATTAAAGTTTGCCAACACCCCAGAGTCATCAAATTAACTCCACCTAAGCCATTGGTTAGACCCTAAGATTGAGCCAAAACCCATATAACCACCTAAACTAAGCCCTGGACCAAAAGTCGCCCAAATAAAGGGATCTTATTTACAAAAATGCACATGCTTAAGATACCCTTACCAAAACTAAACCTCATTGCATTAAGTTGCTTTGACAGATTCCCCTGGATGCCTTGAGCACCTAGCCACCTCCCCCTGCCATGGCCGGTTGGCCTAGTTGCCAGAGAAGCTCAAAACTGAGAGCCACCACCATGGAACTTCACCCAAATCAAACCTAGAGGCCAGCTTATCCAAATCAAATTGTAGAGCTCCTCTGCCCTCTACCTAAGCACCACAATGCACCCAAACATTTGCCCTGCCCCATGGACATTTTTATAAAAACTCACTTCCATGGCCATGGGAGGTGTGCTGAAATTTTCGTAGAGAGAGCCCCCTAAACTTCTCATAGAGCTTCTCTGAGATCCCCTCAGTGCAATCCAACCCTCTTCCCTCACTGAATTCCACGGTGCAAGCTCAATTTTGAGCTCAAACCTTTGCAATAAACCAGGACAGAGTTCATTACACTTCCACAGTCCACCAAAATTAAATTACTTGTGCCCACACCTTCACAACCGAGAAAGAAGCCAAAGCCACATAAAATCCCCCTCTGAAATAGCCTCTACAATAGCTCTAGACCAACACCCGAAATCAGGTTTGATCAAAATCACACCTAGGCCTTACACCAAGACCATAGGATCAATCCCTAGCCTCTTTGGACCCCAACGAACATGCCAATAACCTCTGATTGAAGCTTCACTTCTCAGAGCCAAGGTATAAAACTTCTCTTATTACCAAGCCTATTTGAACTCTCCATATGTTTTGAGTTTATTTCATGGCATCATAACCATATGAATATGTTCCTCTCGTCTAGACGAACATTTTAAAAAAAATTCATCTAATTTTGATAAGAATTGAGAAAGATCTTAAAGCTAGAAGATGGACGGTTCTCAGACTAGGCTGTCGGGGACGATGACGGAGCGTCGTTCGATCGCGCGTGTATCAGATGGACGGTCCAGAGCAAGCTGGACAACACTTAGGAACATAAATTGTGGGCTGAGTCATCACTGAAGTGGACGGTGGCGTCGAATAGGAGCACGCCGCGTGGAGCTTTGGAGCCACCGTAGGTTGAGGTGGTGCCACGCATTTAAATAGATAAATAGTGATTTAATTAATTCAAAAAAAGTTCCCTAACTTCAAAAATTCATATCTTGGTGTAGAAAAATCACAAAATAAAATAAAAATACCCTCTTGCTCAGTGAACAGAGGAGAACAATGTAGAAATAATTTTAAGTCCATATGATGCATATTTTATTTTTAATTAATTAAATACTTATTTGGATGTTTTGATTCTCCATGCATGTAGTAATATCGCAATGGCTTGAAATTTTAGCATGTTGTTGCCTCTGTTAAAAGGAACATTTCCTAATTTTTTCAAAGTAAGAGGAGGTCCTGAGATAGAGAATCATATTTTGAAGTCTATACGCATTATTTGCTTAAATTAATCATGAAAATTAGCATGTTCTTTAGAAAAATCCAAGAAAATTTTGGAAGGTTTATAATGACCATAGAGCCTTTAGAAAAATTTCTCATGAGCCAAGTCATTCAAAATACACATAATCTTGACAAACCTTAAATTACTAAGATAATTAATTTTGAAAAATATAAATAACAAAATGACTTAATTTTCCACTATTATTTGGGATCCATAGAACTCACTATAAAAATTTCAAAGCATTTTTAATTCATTTGGTAACTTAAGTTGATTTTTAAAGATAAATAACATTTTTTACACTAAAATGATTTTTTAATAATTAAAATATAACTTGAAAAATTATAAAACTTGGGCTTTTGAGTTCTCTGTGATAAGGGGTATTTTCTAAAAATAAAATGATATTTAAAATAAAAACTTGATTTTTAACCTATTTTAAATATTTAAATAATTAAAAATCCATAAAAATCACAAAAATAATAACATTCATGGAAATGTTCTAAACTGCTTCCTAAGCACATAGGAACAATTAGAATATTTTTCTTGATTTTCTAAAAAAAGATACTGAATTTTAAAGATTAAAAATAATCTTTAAAGGAAAAAATGGGTTTTCATAAAGAATAATTCCAATAAATAAAATAAAACTCAAAAAAATATAAAATCTTCTCCACTAAGTTCTCTGACCTCAGGAAGATTTTTCAAAAATATAAAACTTAATTTTCTCCATTTAAAATATTTTATACTAATAAATACCCCAGAATTTAAAATAATTCTTAATATTCAAATAAAATTCAACAAAATTATGAAATTTGGTATAAAGGCTTCCCTGGTCTAAGTCTACCTCCAATAAAAATTTCAAGGGATTAGCATTTACCTTGGTCAAGTTAGGAATTTTCTTTGAAAAATCCTATTTTTTGCATGAAAATAATTATATAATCTAAATTAAATTTTAAAAAATCACATTTTCTCCTCTGATGTCTTAATTGACCCATAAATGAGGCAGGATAAAAATTTCAAAGTCATTAGAATTGAATTTGACAAATTATGAAGTGTTAGAGCCCTAGGGGAAAATATGTAATTTTGGAAATTTAGCCTTAATTAACACTTAAGCTTAATTCAAGGAGGAAAATGGGCAACCTCTGACCTTAATTTGGATGTTTGAAACATAAGGGGTTAATTGGTAGAAATCAACCTCTCTTTCCTAATTAAAAAGATAACTTAATAAATTTGTAATTTATTAAAATTTAGAAGTTTATTAAAATAAAATGAACCCAAAACTTAGGGGTATGACTTCTGAAGTCAAAAATTAATCAATTTAGTACCCATATTTTAATTTTTTAAATGAATTTTAAATCATGAATCATGATCACCTAAAGCTTAACCTTTTCAAAACTAACTAAGACACTCACCTAGGACTTAAGGGCTTAGTAGTGACTCAGGCTAAATCAAGTTTCATTTAAATGAGGATTAGAAAAGTAAACATCATTTAAAATTAAAACATATTTCAGACACTACAAGCCTAATTAAGACCAATATTTGGCTAAGTGTTTGAATAACAGTAACTTGCCTTTTTAAGGATCTTCACCCACATAATTTTCAAAATTAAGTTATAGATGATAATTACCTTACTCTTAGGGATAATTGAGACATAAATGTTCATTGAGCACTAAAGGTATTTACATGATGAATTATTAAGCAACATAATAAGTTTAAAAGAACTCGAGATTTTCCACCAGGCAGCCAGAGAATAGCACGGACCTGCTTCTTTCCCTAGATCTGTTGGATACCCCGAAGATCTACTAAACTTAATATATTTTTCTTGGCAACATCATCCTTAATTAAACTCCTAAGGACACACCAAGATATGACCTAGAGTTAGATAGGTCGTCAAAAATTTTACTCCCCTCTTTTATATAAACTGCCTTAACATGCTGTTTGAGTTTTAAGTGGTGGAACGAGAAGACTTGCCAGGTGCGCTATTACAGTTTTTAACATTGCCTTTCTTGTACTTTCATAGTGTACTTTATATACCTGTAAACTTGCATGCTAAAAAATGATGCCACCCTGCATGAAAACTAAAACTTATAGGATAACCACCAAACCAAAACCAAAACAAAAAAAAATTAAAATAAACCAAGATAAAATTCACCACTACAACAATCAAGATATAAAAAAAAACTCAATTTAATTACAAACATCACACAAAACTACAATTGCAACTAAATTAAGACATCTCTATCAGATGATAAGGAATCCCTCAGAAGAGGTAATCTACGGTTGCTAACGAGGCTTCCCACGGTCTAAATGAAATTATGGAACTCATTAAGTTGAGTTTAGTAAATTCATTTGTACTAAGTGAATCCAATAGAAAATAATGGAGTCGGAATGAGGGAACCGTAAGATCCTAACCAGTGTCGCTCTAATCAACATTAACATGCCCCCATAAAATTTAAAAAACTTCAACTATAGGGCCACCTGATTTGACATCATAACTTGACACAATAGAAAACTCAAACTCCTCACGGCAAGAAGCTTGGAGCTAGCATAGTAGGCAACATAGCCATCTTTAAAAGCAAAAACTTGTCTTCCCCAGCAAAACCAATTCTCCTTCCTTAGATATAAACAACAAAGCCATAGGACTTCGAGGTTGCTTGCTTATACAACATAAATCATCATCTTATCCTTAGGCCTTCATATAGCCCTGCTACACAATATAAGCCCTAACTCATCTTAGGATTCCGAGGTTATCGTCCGTCACGACCTAAATCCTCACATCTTTCAGGCTATTTTTGTGACTGTTTAACACGAATGTAAGCCCTAACTAATAAAATTGGTAAGATGAAACACCTAAATATTTCTCTTCAGAAATGAAGCTAAAAATTAGGATAGCTTAGGAAGTCACCAAGGTTCTTCCTTCTTTGGATTCTACAACAAAATGTTCTAAATTTGAACCAATCACCTTTCACACCTCTACGTCTGATCTCATTGAAAAGTCCTACCCTTTGAAACTCCTTGAAGATAATATTTCCTGATTTT
>NEWO01001104.1:82031-93290 GCA_003013225.1 Phalaenopsis aphrodite | reverse complement strand
CATGGACTATGAAGGTCCTCTCATGAATGTAGTCAGCTGCAGAGAGAAAGAGGGATTGCCTTCACTGCTGAGGGTGACTACCAAAGATAATTAATCACACAAATGCAAGAATGTGATAATAGAGCAAGATCCGATGGAAGGGCCCAGTCGTCTGCCCCCATGGTTGCTACACCAGCTAGAGGCTTAATATCCGCTAATAACGAACAAATGACTGTCAAGTACTTCTCTTCACAGGACGCAACGCAGGAACACCAGTCGTAAGAAGCAAAGGGCTTTTCTATGACAAGAATGCAAATGTCATTGAGAGACGAACAACTTACTCACCCCTATTCCTGAGGGACATATTTATGATCCAGACCTGAAAGAAACTTCTACCAGCCTACCAACCATAGATGAAGAACCAGGGTTCTTCATGGAGTCAGAAACACTTTCAGCTTTAGATGTTTTATGCAAGGGTTGCCCAACAAGCAACGCTAAATTACCGGCAGGGACATCAGCCACAGGGGAGTTTGTAGAATTCCTGGATTGCAATGCTCTACATTTACAACGTTTCAGTACATTAGAAGAGTATACCTCCAGCACCGATGGGCCTCAAACTTCAGATTTTATGATGGATGAGCCATATGTCCCACTAAAGACAGATCAGTATGTACCATGGAGCCCAGGGTAGTACATCCCGCTAGATGCTGTGTCTCGTATTCCATATCAGCTAGCGCCAGTTTGGGTTCTTGCCAATGTTCAAAGGGAGGAACACCCGTGACAGCTAATAACTCCTAGTACGATAGAGTATTACAAAATAAGCAAAGTAAATGAAAGAAAATTTGAATTTTATGAAGAAGTTCAGGGAAACTTCATCAACATACTAGAGGGATTAGAATTGTACACCAAAGTCCTCTCAGAGACTGATGGACAAAGTATTCTTGACTACATTTTTGACCTAAGGGACAGAGGTCAAGGAGGTTTACTTATGGAAAGGATCTATTCTAAGCCGAGGAAATGGATGCAAGGAAAAGGAAGGATTACTATCCAATGTTGCTGCTACTACAACTTCATAAATGATAGACAGGGGAATCCGCCAGGATCCTCAAACACAATCAAGTAGATCTGCTATCACCAATGATAAAGTGGATGATCAAAAGAATGGTCAAATGGAGTATTCTGCCCGCTACCTGCATTCCAAATAATTGTATTATCAACATATATGACGAGGGAGACTGCATACCTCCTCACATTGATCATCATAATTTTGTAAGACCCTTCTGCATGGTCTCATTTCTAAGCAAGAGTAATATTTTATTTGGGAAAGAAATTGACATCATCGGCCCTGGTGAGTTCAGAGGCTATGTGGAGATTCCCCTACCAATTGGCTCAGTGCTCGTTTTTAAACGGAATGGTGCAGATGCCGCCAAACATTGCATTCTACAGGTACGACACCGTAGGGTGCCTGTGACCTTCCGTAGGATGAACGACAGCAAAATACCACATGGATTGCAGCCAGACCCGGACTGGAAGCGCTACTATCATACGAGCTATGAGAGGGTTGCACCTCTAAATACATGCAAAGGGAACTCTCATTCTGGAGCATGACTTAGAAGGTCTACTCGATTAGGAGCTCGTCGTACGTGGTATAGATGGTCAGAGGGCTCACTTTCTTTTTTTTTTTGGCAACATGATATGTATCTGATATATTCAGCCTACAATGTCTTCATAGCATGAGATGTTGTGATTTACTTCGACATGGACTATATGCTATACCTATTTGATGCGTCAGCCTATGTTTGATCTTTGATATTTTGACTGGAACAGATTAATGAAAATTTCTCTAAAAAATGTGTCTTTTTGTTAGTTACTTTTTTGTACGATGGATGGAAGCCACGAACCATGCATTGGTTCAGAATTTTGATACAACAAACCTTTAATGATAAATAAATTTAAATAATTTTTTTTATATATAAACAACAAAACAAATTTCTTTTGAAAATCAACCAATTAAAATTAAAATTTTAAAGACATATTTTGAAAAATTAAATGTGATAAAAACAACAAGGAAAGAAAATGAATCTGTTGAGTGGATTCTCTCGTCTTTGAGGTTTCTTACTCTTTCTGCGTGCAACACAACCATCTTTGTTTGCATTAACTCTCTTCACATCCCCGCGGAATTTCACATTTTGCACAAAACCCCGCAAAACTCTGTAAATCTTCTTCAACAAAATCAATGTTTTCACATGACATATTTCTGTAAATTCAACATCACAAACTCTCTACACTGTTTTCATATGACTTTTATGGTCAGTATCCAAATTTTGACTTTCCATATCCGAGGATCGGTGTGAGGCCCCCTTTAATGGATATTAAGGGTTCTGATTCCTTCGAATTTCAAATTATCTGAGGATCAGTGTGAGGCCCCGTTCAGTGGATATTAAAGCTTCTGATTCTTTCAAATTTCAAATTCTCTGAAAATTGGTGTGAGGCCCCCTTCAATGGATATTAAGTCTTCTGATTCCTTCAATTTTCAAATTATCTGAGGATTGGTGTGAGGCCCCCTTCAATGGATAATAAGGCTTCCGATTCCTTGAAATTTCAAATTATCCGAAGATCGGTGTGAGGTCCCCATCAATGGATGTTAAGGCTTCTGATTCCTTCATATATTCTATTCACATATTTCCCATATATTCACATATGTGAATCTGCATATTCTCTGCATGACACACATATATCCTCTTGCCACCGCTTGGGTTGGATGTGTGTCCTAGTGATTTCCTTCCTAACATGACGCACACATACTTTCTTTTTACCGCTTGAGTTGGATGTAAGTCTTAGTGCTTTCCTCTTCAATTTAACACATATTCTCTTGTCACCACTTGGGTTGGATGTGAGTCCTAGCGTGACGCACACATACTATCTTGTTACCGCTTGAGTTGGATGTGAGTCCTTATGCTTTCCTCCTCAATGTAACATATAAATTCTCTTGTCACCGTTTGGGTTAAATGTGAGTCCTAGCGTTTTCCTTCCTAACATGACGCACACATACTTTCTTGTTACCACTTGAGTTGGATGTGAGTCCTAGTGCTTTCCTCCTCAATGTAACACATATATTCTCTTGCCATCGCTTGGGTTCGATGTGAGTCCTAGTTATTTTCTTGCTAACGTGACGCATACATTTTTTTTGTTACCTCTTGATATGGATATGAGTCCTAGTGCTTTCCTTCTCAATGTAGTACATATATTTTCTTGTCACCACTTGGGTTGGATGTGAGTCCTAACACTTTCTTTCCTAAGGTGGCACATATAATTTCTTATTACCTCTTGAGTAGGATGTGAGTCACAGTGCTTCCATCCTCAACGTAGCAAACATTTTCTTCGTCATCGCTTGTTTTGATGTGAGCCCTAGCGCTTTCCTTCCTAACGTGACATATATATTCTCCCTGTCATATGTCAGTTTGAATATAGCTCCTCGGTGGTAACTTGAACTGGTATAGTCCTTTCTTTTTGGCAACATATCCTTAATGGTTGTCGTCTTGTACAGTGTTGTCACCCTTTTGAGTCAGATGTGAGCCTCTGTGCTTTCCATCTCAATTTGTTCCTCCCACACAATCCTATTCTCATCTTTTGAAATCACTTTTAAGACCACCATAAATGGATTATGGCATCTGATTCTTTTTTCAGGATTGATACCCAAATTTCAATTCCCACCTCGGGGTCAGCACTTATATATTGACTCCCATCTTTTATAAATACATGAAATTTCATAACTCAAAATTCACTCTCTGATCCTCAGTGGGAGTCCCTACTCTTTGATTTCAATCAAACAATCACCTGCTAAATCCCCAGCAGAAACAAATCACATACACAACCCTACACATACATCTGGGTCTGTTGACTTAGGAGTTTGTTTTGGTTTTTTGTTGATCTTATCGGTCAACGCCAATAAGTGCGGTGTTCTGGCCCAGCACATCACACCTATTGGGGGTCCATTTGTTGACCTCACTTTTGGTTAAGGTTTAGTTTTTCCTCTTTAGTAGCCAAAGGTCTAGCCATAGAACTTTCCTATTGACTATTCTTAGAAAACTAGACAAGGAGCATTCACCATTAGAAATTCCAAACCCTTCTCTACTCAACTTGAAGTTCCACATATTGGTTCTAACCTCTAGCACTTAGTAGGTGGGGTCATAATAGGGGAACTCAAGATTAGTCACCCTTACGACTGCTGGACTTTAGGGTTGACCCTGGGTGTTGGTTTAGGGCTTAAGGTACATACTTGCACTCAAAATCACTCACTATCCTAAACTTAAACTTCAAGGCTTTGATCACTTAATACTTTTGGGAGACTCCTGTAGGTGGTCCCCTAAAGCCACTAGCCCTAGGCTAGTGTTTGGCTAAGACCACTAATTAGAGAACCCAAAATGGGGTATTCATTGGTCCAAGGGTTATTGAGGATGGTTGGCAGTCCAACTCTACCAAAATACCCGACCTAGCCTTTTGCCGCTAAACTCCCCCAAATTACCTATATACCCCTAAGACCCCAAATTTAGCCAAAATTTCCAAATCTACCCAAAATACCCAACTTGGTTCAAAAATCATTTCAAACACCTTGAAAACACCCAAACTACCCAAAATCCCCAAAATTAGCCAAATTACCAAAAATACCCCTCCTTAGCCCAAAATTCCAAAAATTCCAAAAAATCCCAAAAATTCACAAAATCTCCCAAATATTCCCAATTTAATTTTTCTCAACTATCACACTACCCAATTTGGCTAATATAGCCATTTTTTAACAAAACCCCCAAATTGCCCTTTAAAGACCCATATTCTCTTGAATTACCCAAAATGACTATCCAATTAGTCTAAATTTACCCCAATTTCAAGTCTAAAATCCAATTCACCCTTTATGTGACCAATCTAGACCAAATACAAGCTCAATTGATCCATGATTTGAACTTAATTTTGAGCTAAACCAAAAACCCAATTTTGGCCCTATGACTTGGTTCAACCAAATTGAACCCATAGCCCACTCAATTGGCCACAATTTGTGTTGAAAAATCTTCATAGCATCCCCATACATCAAATTTGACCTTAATTTGGCCTTGGTAAGACCTCAATTTCATTTGATTTCAACCTAAGTCCAAAAGCCCTAAATTTGCCCCGAATCGGCCGTGTCTCAAAATCTCACCAAATTGATGGTCTTAGCCCAAAAATTTCCACTCCATCCCTTCATAAAAAATCTTTAAAACTTCTCCCTTAATCATTGGAACCATTCAATTTGGACTTAGCCCAAGGCTAGCTCGACCTAGACTCATGTCTAGCCCAACATGCCCAAATTGACCAAATTCTAAAAATCCCTCAAATTGACCTACGAATTGAACTCAAAATTACTTCAACCCTTCACCAAAAGTCTTCATAACAATCATCTACACAACGTTGATCATTCAATTAGGCCAATTGATATGGCTAACCTAGCCCAAACCCAAACTTTGATCACTTGAACCCACATTGAACCTACGCATTAAAGATGACCTAACTACCCCAAAATCATCAAATTAACTCCACCTCACCCATTGGTTAGACCCTAAGATTGAGCCAAAACTCATATAACCACCTAAACTAAGCCATTGACCAAAATTCCCCCAAATTAAGGGATCTTATTTCAAAAAATGCACATGCTTAAGATACCCTTACCAAAAGTAAACCTCATTGCATTAAGTTGCTTTGACAGATTCCCCTGGATACCCTGAGCACCAAGCCACCTCCACCTGCCTTGGTCGGCTGGCCTAGTCACCGGAGAAGCTCAAAACTGAGAGCCACCCTGATGGAACTTCACCCAAATCAAACCTAGAGGCCAGCTCAGCCAAATCAAATTGTAGAGCTCATCTGCCCTCCACCTAAGCACCACAATGCACCCAAACATTTTCCCTTAGAGCCACCCCATGACCATTTTTATAAAAACTCACATGCATGTCCTTGGGATGTGTGCTGAAAATTTCTTAAAGAGAGCCCCCCAAACGTCTCACAGAGCTTCTCTGAGATTCCCTCAGTGCAATCCAACCATCTTCCCCCACTGAATTCTACGGTGGAAGCTCAATTTTGAGCTCAAACCTCTGCAAAAAACCAGGACAGAGCTCAACACTTCCACAGTTCACCAAACCTAAATTACTTGTGCCCACACCTTCACAACTGAAAAAGAAGCTAAGGCCCCATAAAATTCTCCTCTGAAATGGCCTCTACAATAACTCTAGACCAACACTCGAAATCGGGTTTGATAAAAATTACACCTAGGCCTTACACCAAGACCAGGGACTCAATCCATAGCCTCTTTAGACCCCAACAAACGTGCCAAGAACCTCTGATTGAAGCTTCACTTATTAGAGTCAAGGTATAAAACTTCTCTTATTCTGCAGCTTATTTGAACTCTCCAATTATTTTGAGTTGATTTCATGGCATTATAACCGTAAGGATATGTTCCTCTAGTCTAGACGAGCATTTTAAGAAAAAATTTATCTAACTTGGATAAGAAATGAGAAAGATCTTAAGGCTAGAAGATGGATGGTTCCCAAGCTAGGCTATTGGGGGCAATGACGGAGCGTCGTTCGATCGCGCGTGTATCAGATAGACAGTCGAGATCAAGCCGGACAACGCTTAGGAACATAAACCGTGGGCCGAGTCAGCACTGAGGTGGACGACATCGTCAAATAGAAGTGCGCCACATGGAGCTTTGGAGCCGACGTAGGTTGAGGTGGCGCCGCGCGTTTAAATAGATAAATAGGGATTTAATTTATTTAGAAAATGATCCATAACTTCAAAAATTTATATCTTGGTCTAGAAAAATCAAAAAAATAAAATAAAAATACCCTCTTACTCAGTGAATAGAGGAGAATAATGTTGAAATAAATTTAAGTCCATATGATGCATATTTTATTTTTAATTAATTAAATACTAATTTTGATGTTTTGATTCTCATGCATGTAGTAATTTACCATGGCTTGAAATTTTAGCATGTTGTTGCCTCTTTTAAAAGGAACATTTCTTGATTTTCTTAAAGTCAAAGGAGGTCTTTAGATAGAGAATCAAAACTTTCAATTTTATATGAATTATTTGCTTAAATTAATCATGGAAATTAGTATTTTGCTTAGAAAAATCTAAGAAAATTTTGGAAGGTTTATAATGACCAGAGAGCCTTTAGAAAAATTTCTCATGAGCAAAGTCATTTAAAATACACCTAATTTTCACAAACCCTAAATCACTAAGATAATTAATTTTGAAAAATATAAATAAAAAAATGACTTGATTTTTTATCTCCACTGTTATTTGGGATACAGAGAACTCACAAAAAAAATTCCAAAGCATTTTGAGTTCATTTGGTAACTTAAGTTATTTTTAAAGATAAATAACATTTTTTTAAAACTAAAATGATTCTTAATAATTTAAATAAAACATGAAAAATTATAAAACTTTGTTTTTTGAGTTCTCTGTGATCAGGGGTATTTTCTAAAAAAATGATACTTAAAATAAAAAACTTAATTTTTAACTTATTTTAAATATTTAAATAATTAAAAATCCATAAAAATAACAAAAGAAATAAAATTCATGGAAATGTTCTAAATTTCTTCCTATGCACTTAGGAACAATTAGAATATTTTTCCTGATTTTCTAAAAAAAGATACTGAATTTTAAAGCTTAAAAATAATTTTGAAAGGCAAAAATGGGTTTTCATTAAGAATAATTCCAATAAAGCAAATAAAACTCAGAAAATATAAAATCTTCTCCTCTGAGTTCTCTAACCACAGGAAGATTTTTCAAAAATATAAAACTAAAGTTTATTCGTTTAAAATATTTTATATTTAATAAATACCCAAGAACTTAAAATAATTCTTAAAGTTCAAATAAAATTCAAAAAATCATGAAATTTTGTCCAAAGGCTTCTCTGGTCTAACTCTACCGCTAGTAAAAATTTCAAGGGATTAGCGCTTACCTTGGTTAAGTTAAGAATTTTCTTCAAAAATTCCTATTTTTGCATGAAAATAATTATATAAATTAAATTAAAATTTGAAAAATCACATTTTTTTCCTTTGATGTCTTAATTGACCCATGAATGAGGTAGAATAAACATTTTGAAAGTGATTTGAATTGAATTTGACAAATTATGAAGTGTTAGAGCCCTAGGGGCGAATATGTAATTTTGGAAATTTAGCCTTAGTTAACATTTAGGCTTAATTCAAGGAGGGAAATGGGCAACCTTTGATCTAAATTTGGATCTTTGAAACACAATGGGTTAATTGGTAGAAACAAACCTCACTTTCCTAATTGAAAAGATAGGTTAATAAATTTCTAATTTATTAGAATTTAGAAGTTTATTAAAATAAAATGAACCCAAGACTTAGGGGTATGACTTTTGAAGTCAATAATTAATCAATTTAATACCCCTATTTTATTTTTTTAAATGAAATTTAAATCATGAATCATGATCATCTAAAGCTTAACCTTTTCAAAACTAACTAAGACACTCACCTAGGACTTAAGGGCTTAGTAATGACTTAGGCTAAACCATGTTTCATTTAAATGAGGATTAGAAAAGTAAACATCATTTAAAATTACAACATCATTCAAACAATACAAGGCCAATTAGTTCCAAAATTTGGCTAAGTGTCCCAATAATATTAACTTGCCTTTTTAAGGATCTTCACCCACATAATTTTTAAAATTAAGTTACAGATGATAATTACCTTACTCTTAGGGATAATTGAGACATCAATATTCATTAAGCACTAAGGGTATTTACAAGATGAATTATTAAGTGACATAATAAGTTTAAAAGAACTTGGGATTTTCCACCAGGCAGCGAGAGAATAGCACAGACCTACTTCTTTCTCTAGATCGGTTGGATACCCCTGAGATCTACTAAACTTAATATATTTTGCTTGGCAACATTATCCATAATTAAACTCCTAAGGACACACCAAGATATGACCTAGAGTTAGATAGGTGAATTTTACTTCCCTCTTTTATATAAACTGCCCTATCATGCTTTTTGAGTTTCAGGTGGTAGAACGAGAAGACTCGCCAAGTACGCTTTTATAGTTTTTAGCATTGCCTTTCTTGTACTTTCATATTGTACTTTTATATACGTGCAAATTTGCAAGATAAACAACGATGCCACCCTGCATGAAAACTAAAATGATCAGCATATCCACAAAACCAAAACCAAAACAAAAAAAAAACTAAAATCAACCAAGATGCAATTCACCCCCACAACATTCAAAATATAAAATAACTCAAAATTTAATTACAAACATCACACAAAACTACAATTGCAACTAAATTAAGACGTTTCTATCGAATGATCAGGAATCCCTCGGAGGAGGTAACTTACGGTTGCTAACGAGACGTCCTAGGGTCTAAACAAAATTATGGAACTCATTAAGTTGAGTTTAGTAAATTCATTTGGACTAAGTGAATCCAATAGAAAATAGTGGTGTCGGAACGAGGAAACCGTAGGATCCTAACCGGTGTCACTCTAATCAACTTTAACATGCCCAAATAAAATTTAAAGAACTTTAACTATACGGCCACCTTATTTGACA
Organism: Phalaenopsis aphrodite; assembly: GCA_003013225.1. NCBI lineage: Eukaryota > Viridiplantae > Streptophyta > Magnoliopsida > Asparagales > Orchidaceae > Phalaenopsis > Phalaenopsis aphrodite. Next base: position 83,715 of record NEWO01001104.1, on the reverse strand, counting down.
TCATAACTTTACACACTACAAAACTCAAAACTCGTTGCGGCAAGGAGCTTGGAGCTAGTATAGTGGGCAGCACGGCCATCTTCAATAGCAAAAACTTGTCTTTCCCAGGAAAATCTATCCTCCTTCCTTAGATATAAACAACAAAGCCACGGGACTTCGAGGCTGCTTGCTTATGCAACGTAAATCCTCATCTTATATTTAGGCCTTCATATAGCCCTGTTATACAATATAAGCCCTAACACGTCTTAGGATTTCGAAGTTTTCATCTGTCATGACCTAAATCCTCACATCTTCCAAGATATTTGTGTGATCATTTCACACGAATGTAAGCCCTAACAAATAAAATTAGTAGGATGAAACACCTAAATATTTCTTCTTATAAATGAAGCCAAACATTAGGATAACTTGGGAAGTCACCGAGGTTCTCCTCTGCATCTATGACATCTCCTAGTTCTTTCTTCTTTGAACTCTACAAAAAAATGTTTCAAATTTAAACCAACCCCCTTTCACACCTCTACGTCCGATCTTATTGAAAAATTTTACCCTTTGAAACTCCTCGAAGATAATATTTCCTGATTTTTATCGAGAGTCTTCTTAGGCAACGTCGATCATTTATAATGTAATTAACTATATGGGCTTGCCGTTATAGGAAGCATGTCTGAACCCAACTTAATATTAACCCTATTTAATTCTTTTTATTAAATAGGGGAACTTGTCGGCAAATATAAAGGTTTTGCAAACCAAACGGATGACATATATTCCTTAGTTTATTTGATTGAGCCTCATCCTCAAGTCTTATGTTTATCCTTTGGGATAGATACATGATTTGAGGTACATTGCTCTTTCATTTAAACTATGAACCATATGGGGTCAGTTTAATTTCATATTTTTCTAAAACTAAGTGTATATGTAAATAAAAACGTCCTTCCAATGCGGACAACGGGATTTTGATTCCGGAGACCGACAGCTTCTTGTGGGCAACTCCCTCCAACACAGAAATAACGCCGACAAAACCTTATAAAAACTGGCAGTGAAGCCATCAGGTCCAACTATCTTGTGCCCATCAAGGGAGTCAAGAGAAGCTTTAATTTCTAATTCATAAGAGATTTGAGCAAGTTGCAGATTGCTAACATACTCTTGAGAGTCAGCAAAAAGATTGGCATATATATTGGTTCTGGTTAAAGGATGCGAATTGAATATTTGCTAAAAATATTGGACAACATTTTGTGCAATATCCTTGGCCTCAGTTAAACTTTTCCCTTCAGAGTTTGTAATTTCAAGAATCATATTGCATTTCCTCCTAAACTTGATGTAAGCATGGTAGAAGCATGAATTTCTGTCTTCCTCAATGAATTTGGTGATAGCTGACTTTTGTTTTAAAAATGCTTCATTATAAGTAATCTGTATAAGAAGTTCTTCATTAGCTCTATATAGATCCTTTTCAGACTAAACCTTTTTAAAAATCCTCTTCAGTACTAAGAACTTTGTTCTGAGCAGCTTTTAAATTCTCATTTACATTCCCAAATGTATTCCATTTCCATTTCTTTAGATGTTGTATGTATATTTATTTATTTATTTATTTATTTATTTATTTATAAACATCTATATCTCTATATATGTATATATGTATATACATATATCTCTATATATCTACATATGTATATATCTATATATGTACATATAT
>NEWO01001104.1:45862-62694 GCA_003013225.1 Phalaenopsis aphrodite | reverse complement strand
AAATGGTACAAAATAATTATTTTGGAGGATCACCTACTGAAGATCCTAACTTACATCTTGCTAGTTTTTTTGAGATTTGTGCTACATTTAAATATGACGGATTGTCTAATGATGTTGTTAGGCTTAAACTGTTTCCTTTTTCATTAAGGAATAAAGCTAAGACTTGGTTAAATTCATTAGCATCTGGATCTATTAGAACCTGGGGAGAACTATCATAAAAATTCTTAGCTAAATATTTTCCACCCTCGAAAACCGCTAAGCTTAGAAATGATATTACATCTTTTTGTCAGTTTAAAGGGGAATCAATATATGAAGCCTGAGAAAGATTTAAAGATCTTTTTAGAAAATATCCACACCATGCTTTGTCAGAATAGTTAATAATTCAAACCTTTTACAATTGATTTGTAGGATCATTTAGATCTATTATAGATGTTATTGCGGGTGGATCATTAATGTCAAAACATTTTGATGAGACATATTCTTTAATTGAAGAAATGACTAATAATGATTTTCAATGACCCTCTGAAAGGCTAAATCCTAAGAGAGTTGCTAGTATTCATGATTCTGATGTAATGTCTATTTTGGCATCTTAAATTGTTGTTATTTCCAAAAGGAGTGAACTATTCTCAAATACCCACAGTATTAGAGGAAAATTCACTAAGACAGATTATTGATACTCAACCATCTTATGAAACTTTAAACGCTATAAATAATCGAAATAAATCCCTATTCTAATTATTTTAACCTTGGATGGAAAAATCACTCTAATTTTAGTTGGAATAATTATAATAATTTAGTGAATCCAACCGAAAATCTGAATAATCACAGAAATCCTAATTTTCAACCTTATTATCCTCCAGGATTTAACTCCAATACTAACCCACACGTTAAGGAAAAGAAGTTGATGATGGAAGAAGTGATGTTGAATATGGGAAATCAAATACAAAATCAAGGGCTGCTATTAGAAATATTGAAAATCAATTAGTACATATTGCTATTGCACTTAGTAACAGACCTTCTGGAATTCTTCCGAGTAGTGTCGTAGTTAATCCAAAAGATCAAAATAAAGAGAAAATTAAAGCTATTCAATTACAAAGTTGAAAAGAAGTTGAAACAAGGATCCAAAGAGAAACTGAAGTTGATAAAAAGAAGGAAGAAATGGAAAATGATTAATATGATAATGCACAAACACAAGTTCATTTAGAAAAATCATTACATTTGTTTCCTCAAAGACTGAAGCAGAAAAATAAAGATAAAAAATTAATAAAATTTTTGGAAATCCTTAGGAAACTAACGATAAATATTTATTTTGTTGTAGTTTTATAAAAAATGTCAAGTTACGTGAAATTTATGAAGGATGTACTAAATAAGAAAATGAAGTTTACAAATTATGAGACCGTTGCACTCAGTGAAGAGTGTGGTGCTATTATTATGAAAAAGCTTCCAGAAAAATTAAAAGATCCGGGTAGTTTTAATATACCTTGTGCAATTGGTAAAAAGTTTTATGGAAAAGCTTTATGTGATTTAGGAGTGAGTATCAATCTTATGCCCTTATCAATCTTTAAACATTTAGATTTGGGAGAAATTTCCCCTACTACTGTAACTCTTCAGTTAGCTGATAGATCAATAACTTATCCAAAAGGAGTTATAGAGGATGTACTAGTAAAAGTGAATAAATTTATTTTCCCTATAAACATTATATTATTGGATATGGAGGAAGATAAAGAGATTCCTATTATTTTAGGGAGATCATTTCTTGCAACAGGAAGAGTTGTAATAGATGTGCAAAAAGGAGAATTAATAATGAGAGTTAATGATCAAGAAGTAAAATTTAATATAGCAAAAGCTTTGAAATATCCTGCAATAAAAAAAGATAACAAATGTTTCAGGATGGAAGTAGCTGATTATTTGAGTAATGAACAATTTAAGAATGAGTGTGAAGATAAATTAAAGCAAGGAGAAACTTTTGAGAATGAAGATGAACCAAAAGGAGAAGATTTGGATTATATTTATGAGAAAATTTAAATGTTATACTTGTTGGAAAATGATAGTAAAAATATTATTCCTTCAACTATTAAACCACCTGAACTTGAATTAAGGAAATTACCTACCCATTTAAAGTATGTATTTTTAGGAGAGTCATCTACATTGCCTAATATTATATCTTCTGAGTTAACTGAAATTCAAGAACAAAAGTTGATCGAAATGTTGAACAAGTATAAAAAGGCTTTTGGATGGACTTTTATAGATATCAAACGAATTAGTCCTTCAATTTGTATGCACAGAATTTTATTAGATGAACAATATGAATCTAAAGCTGGTCCTCATAGAATATTAAACTCAATAATGAAAGAAGTTGTTAAAAATGAAATTTTAAAATTGTTAGATGCTGAAATTATATATCCTATTTCATATAGTACTTGGTTAAGCCCAATTCACTGTGTTCCGAAAAAAGGAGTGAATGTTGAAGATAATAAGAAAAATGAATTAATACCAATAAGACAAGTTAGTGGTTTGCCAATTTGTATTTACTATAGAAAATTAAATATGACCACCAGAAAAGATCACTTTCCTATACCCTTTCTAGACCAAATGTTGGATAGATTGGTTGGGAATAAATATTATTGTTTTTTTAGATGGATATACCAGTTACCATCAAATTCTAATTACTTCAGAGGATCAATAAAAAATAACATTTACAAGCCAATATGGAACATTTGTTTTCATAGAATGTTTTTGGACTTTGCAATGCACCTGCTATATTTCAAAGATGTGTGCTGTCAATTTTTAGCAATTTTATAGAACATGGAATGGAAGTGTTTATGGATGATATTTGTGTATTTGGGACTTCGTTTGAGTTATGTCTTAATAATTTAGAAAAAGTTCTAGAAGTATGTGAAAAAGTCAACCTAGTATTAAATTGGGAAAAATGTAAATTTATGGTTGCAGGAGGTATTGTGCTTGGGCATAAAATTTCTAAAAAAGGTATGGAGGTAGATCCTGCAAAAATCCAAGTTATAGAAAAATTACCACTACCTACTAATGTTAAAGGGGTGAGAAGTATTCTAGGACATGCTGGTTTTTACAAGCGCTACATAAAAAAATTTTCAAAAATAACTAAGCCGCTATGCCAACTTTTAGAAAAATATAACAAATTTGATTTTGATGAGGAATGCATAAAATTATTTGAATTATTAAAGAAAAAATTAGTCACTGCACCTATGATAGTACCACCTGACTGGGAAAAAATCATTTGAAAAAATGTTGGATGCTAGTGATTATGTTATTGGGGCTATATTAGGACAAAGGCGCGACAAAGTTTTTAAAATTATATATTATGCTAGTAAGACTCTAAATGATGCTCAAATTAATTATACTACTATTGAAAGAGAGTTATTAGTTATTGTTTATATCTTTGATAAATTTAGACCTTATTTAATTGGAACTAAATGTATAGTGCATACAGATCATTCTGTTATTAAATACTTAATGCAAAAGAAGGATGTTAAACCAAGATTAATTAGATGAATACTTCTATTGCAAGAGTTTGATTTTACCGTGATTGATAGAAAGGGAAATGATAATCAAATAGCTGATCATTTATCTATGATAGAAATATAAATATTAACTAATTTTGCAAATGAAATTTTAGAAAATTTCCCTGATGAACAGTTATATAGTATTTATGAAATGGATGTACTGTGGTATGTTGATATAGTGAATTATATTGTAAGTGATATTTTACCACCTAATATGAAAAATTCACAATTAAAGAAATTTATATATGATTCAAAAGACTATTTTTGGGATGACTCATATTTATATAAAAAATGTAATGATCTTATTATTAGAAGATATGTGTCTTATGAAGAAACTCAACAGATAATTGAAAGATTTCATGATTTTGAATTTGGATGACATTTTGAAACAAATAGAACTGCATATAAGATTTTGCAAGCTGGACTTTATTGGTCTACTATTTTTAAAGATATTAATGAATATATTAAAATGTGTGATAGATGTCAACGAGTAGGAAATATTTCTAGAAGATATGAAATGCCTCTAAATTACACATTGGAAGTTAAAATTTTTTGTGTGAGGATTAGATTTTATGGGACCATTTATGCCTTCATTTGGAAACTTATATATATTACTTAATGTTGATTATATGTCCAAATGAATTGAAGTTATTGTTGTACCCAGATGTGATGCTCGGAGTGTTTCTAAATTTTTAATTAAAAATATTTTTACAAGATATGGAATGCCGAGAGTAATTATTACTGATAGAGAATCTCATTTTAGGAATAAGAGAATCGAAAAATTAATTAAGAAATATGATATTATGCATAGATTCTCTACTGCTTAACATCCTCAAACTAGCGGTCTAGCAGAGATCAAATCGTAAAATTAAGCGTATTTTAGAAAAAAGCTATAAATCCTTTTAAATTGAATTGGTCTGCTAGACTAGATATTGTATTATGAGCATATAGAACTACTTATAAGACTCTTGTAAGAATGTCTCCATACGGACTGATATTTGGAAAAAACATGCCACTTACCAGTAAAATTAGAGCATAAAGCATTTTGGGCTATTAAAGAATTTAATTTTAATCTAAAAGATGCTGGCGAGAAAAGATTATTGCAACTCAATGAACTTGAGGAAATAAAAAATGAAGCATATGATAATGCAAAAGTCTATAAAGAAAAAATGAAAATATGGCATGATCGGAAGATTATTCAGAAGAAATTTGAACTTGGACAAGAAGTTCTATTATATAATACAAGATTGAGATTGTTTCTAGGAAAATTGAAATCCAGATGTTGAGGACCATTTAAAGTGATTAAATTCTATCATTATGGAACTGTTGTTATTAAAGATTCTAACATTGGAAAGGTATTTAAAGTTAATGAGTATCGTCTGAAACATTATTATGAAGCGCACATACCTTAATTTAAAGAAATTTTAATGTTAAGTCAACCCAACTAAACAAATTGTATGTTGGGTTACTGACGTTAAACCAAGCGCTTTGTGGGAGGCAACCTATACATATATGTCTATGTATTACTATTTTGTTTGATAGCTGTCTTATATATTAGTAGATAATAATCCTACACAATTACATTTATTATAAATTAAGTGAAATATTAGTATTAGAGAAAAAGTTGGAATTAAATTGAATGAAAAATGAGAGTCGCAAAATTTTGGCCATTGGAGGCGACAACGCCAAAGAAAATGGACCTCAGTGCCGGAAGTGCCAATCGGGAGCGTCGATGGCGCCGAGAGCGGTTTGATGGTTCAGACGACTTTTGGCGGAAGTTGGCGAGATTTCGCTCTATAATAACCATCGGGAGGTGTTTTCAAAGTCCTAAAAACTTCTTAGGACACCTAGACTTCTTATTTTCGAATTTCATGGCTTCTAATTCCAGAAATACATCAAGTTATGGAGTTTTCAATAGAAGAAACTTTATTAGTTTTGACGCGCAGAGATTATATAATAAAGTTATTACAAAGAATAGATTGATCAAGGAGAGAGGAATTGTTAATCATAGATTGATCAATCCATGTGCTCCGGTTGACAAGATCATTTTGCAAAGGTGATGGGAATTTTTGTGTTACACTACCATTGCGATTGTTGTGCCTGTAGTGAAGGAGTTCTATGCAAATCTACATGAAATTACCCAAGGAGTTGTCTTCGTACGAGGTATGGTTGTGTCATTTACTCCTGCGAGGATTAATAAATTGTTTATGATAGAAAATATTCCAATCTGACATTATAAAAATTTTATTCCTACGCGAGATTTGATGCAAAATGTTTACTATCTTCTGACGGATGAAAGTGATATGTGGGAAGTACGAGATGAAGAATATATTAGTTTTCCTGCTTCATCACTTAATCCAATTTCAAAGCAGCGGCATTTCTTTATTTGTGCAAAATTACTCCCAACTATGAAGATTAGTAGAGTTACCAAGGAAAGTGCCATTTTAAACTACTGTATTCAAATGGAAAAACTGATTGATACAGGATCAATCATATTTAAATTTGTTATGGGTATCATTATGAATGGGCCAATTTATGGACTTGGGCATCCTTCTACAATTTTTCTGATTTGCAATCAATCCCAAGTGTCATATGAAAGTTGGGAAAAAGTTTTATTACCATTGGAGCCCATGAACCCCATTGATGATCATTATGTTGGTAATGGAAATGAAGCACTAAATGCTATTATGGATCATTCTACACAGACTTCAACTCCATTAATACAATCAACAGTAAGAAGTTCGCTTGCTTTAGAGAAGAAATTGAAAAAAATTGAAACGGAACTTCAAAGTATTATGAATGCGGTGGGAGATCTTAAGTACTTTTTTTATCACCTTGATTGGAGAATGAAAGAAAATTTTGATCATACTGTAACTTTTGAAACAGGATTAGTTCGGATGTTTAAAGAAAATGGGTGGATTGAAGAAAATTCGACAGATCAATTCCCGTACCGATCCTTCTACAACCAATATGTTCATTACCAATCCATAAGAGATATTAGAGGTGAAAGTACTGAAGATGAAGTGGAATGACTGAAGACTTTAGATTCTCTACTTGCTTAAGAATATTTATGTATTTGATGTAATTGTATGAATTTGATTTGATTTGGTTTGGTTCGTTTTTGCTTTAGCATTCTGAACTTTGATTATGTGTACAGTTTTATGTCAACGTTTAGTGTTGTGGCTTGATTTCAACGCTGATTTATAATTAGTTTTCTTAATAGATGTGAATGTGTGATTTGTGAAATGTGTTTGTAAAAATTATATTTCCATATATAAAAGTTAGTTTGTTGTTGTTTGTGAATGTTTATTTGTGAATTATTGTTGAATAAAAATTTGTGTTTAAAAATATTAAAAAAGTTTGGAGTAAATTAAAAGGAAATTAAAATTTTGAAAAAATCAAAATAGTGAATTTCGGGCCTTCAACGCTGACGGCGCTGGCATGGGCGCCGACAACGCCTTCGACCCGAGAGCAGTAATAACTCTTTAATTCGCAATTTTCACTGCAAAACCTCCATTTTTACCCCTAAAGTCACCTTCAACCTTCAGTTTTCACCTAGGGTTTGATTTTGGGCAGATTTGAGGCGATTTAGAGGTAAAGGAACTTCGGATTTCATTTTCTCTAAGTAAAAGCTACACTTTATAAGAAAAACTTTTTTGATTTTCACCAAAGATTTTTCTCACATTGCCTAGATCCGAAAGTCTTGTTTTTTTTTTAAAGATTTTGACAAAATGTTTTGGCGAAAAACTTTTACTTAGTGGATTTAAGTTTAAAGTGTTTTACATTTTGATTTTCGAAATTTTGGAATTTATTTGGATTTTTATCAAAATTTTCTAGATTTCCTATGGCACCTAGACCGAGAAAAAGAAAAACAAAATATGACGAGCAAAATTTTGTTAGCTTTAAAGCTTGTGCTCGATTTCATAACCTTTGAGAAAATAAGAAAGTGATTCTGGATCAAAGTTTCAAAAAATTCGGGAGGAGAAATTGAACGATTGATTATCGCTTGGCAGTGGTAAAACTTCTGCTATTTTACTGTCGATGCGATAATAGGGATAGTTACGGGATTTTATGCCAACTTTTCGAAAGCTTATGTTGATTTTGTTTTTGTTCGAGGAAAAAGGGTGTAGTTTAATCCAAGAAAAATAAATGAGTTTTATCAATTAGAAGATGATTATAGATGTCAGTATCATTCATTCTCTGCCACAAATGAGGCCTTAGATGAGGTTATTTCTTTTCTGACTGGTGAGAAAGGGGTTTGAAAAACAAAGAATGGAGTTAAAGTCAACTTTCCCCTTTCTATGTTAAATTTAGTATCTAATGCCTGACATTTTTTTTATTTCTGGGAGGATGATTCCAACAAACCATCATAGTGAAGTGACCAAGGATAGAGCCATCTTGAACTACTATATTCAACAAGTGATGGATATAAATGTAGGCTCTATCATTTATATGAACACTCGATCTATTGCTCTAGGGGAGACCACTGGTGGATTGGCTCACCCTGCTCTCATTTATACACTTTGTGAGCATGCAGAAGTTGATTTCAAACCTGATGAGGAAAGTATTGAGCCTTAGAGACCGATTGGGCCTGCAAACATTAAGACTTATGAGTCCCATGTTGATTGGAGATCTGGAAGTAAAGCCAGGGATATTCCTTCTACTTCTAAGACCCCTACTTTTAGTGAGCCTACTTCAAGTGACCTTAGTAACAGGGAGTTATTGGACAAAATGATGATTCAGCAGGGAGATATTTTGAGGATGGATCATATGATGCAAAACATGGGGGCCAGAAATGCTCATACAAATGATCTGATTAGCTAGAAGTTTGAATATGATGCTGCTTATGATGATGCTTTAGTGAAATGCCTGAGGGGTGATCATACAATTCAGTTCCCTATTCACCCTGTTTATACTCCATATCAGCGGTAGAAGTTAGATGTTAATGATGAAGAAGATGATTACTAGTGATCTTTTTGTTTGTTTGTTTGTGTTGTACTTTTTGATTGTATTGTTTGTTTTGTGATATTGTTGAGACTCTATTGTTATATTGTAAAGTGAAACTGTAATGTGTAAAACTGTTTTTATTTTTAGAATTTAGTTTAGTTCTGTTGTTAGTTTCAGCACTTTGTTATATGTATTGTAATTAACCCTTTCTCAGCAAATTTTATATATATTATGTGCAATTTAATATTTTAAGCCTTGTGGTTTTTCATATTAGCACCGGCAGTATTTCAGAATTTATTTGTAAAAATCAGAATCTTCAACAGGTATGAATTTTCTTCATGTATTTAATGCTTTCTTTCACCCTTTTATTTTTAAAGTTCTTCATGTAAATCTTTTAAAAAAAAAAGTTTGGGGGGAGAAAAATTATTTAAAAAAAAAGAGAGAACTTAATTTTATTTGTCCTTACTTAACTATATTTTCAAAAAATTTAATTTAATATGACCTTTGATATTAGAGGTTAACTCTGGATAACTATATTTATGTTTCTAAATATATAGTAAATTTAAGTAAAAAATTTTCAAAAATAAAGGTTAATTCTAGAGCTTAAGATATTTGGTAAAAGAGAATAAGACTTTGTTTTTCTATTTTAAGTAAATGAATTTATATTTTTGAAGTATTCAAAATCTTAAAAAAATCATGTAAAAAGAATAGAATTAAAATTTATATAATTTTTACGTTAATATAACTTTGTTAAGTGAAGAAATGTAAAAAGGTTTTAACTTTAAGAAAAGGATAGTGAAGTTCAAAATCATTAAAGGCTATCCAAATATAGTAATCCTCACATACATTAAAAAAAAGAGAGAAGAAGAAAGGAAAGAAAATGGGGATTAGAAATGATCCTGAAAAGCAAAGAAAAAAGAAAAAAGATGTGGCGAGAAGCTTGAGGAGATGCCTAATTAAAAATTAGCTTCACTTGAATCAACTTAAGGAAAAAGACTAGGACACATTTTCTAAACTTTTTATTTGAGAATTAGCTTAATGATTAGTAAAGTTTTATGAAGTTCTTTTTCATATGAATTTTCTAAGTGACTTTAATATGATAAATTGCATTTTTTCTTGAAAGAAATAGAGGATCAGAAATCTTAGACTTAATTACTGAATATCCTAGCACCTTTAGTATTAACTAGAGTTGTTTTAATTTTTTCTTAAGTTATACTATTATATTTAGAGAACTTAAATATGGAAGACTAAAAGTTTAATTCTTTACCATAATTCATATTTTATGTAGTAGAGGAGTTACTTGAGGACAAGTAACATGTATGTTTGGGGGATTTTGATACATCGAAATTCTATGCATTTTTAGACCCATATTTTGTACTTATTTTTGGTGATATTGCGCGTTAATGGAAGATATTTTGATATTTTCTTGCAGGTTGCTAATTTTTAGGACTTAAATTAAAAAGGATGAAAATTGGAGTCAAAATGACGTTTTTGAAGAAGTACTCAACGCCGACCGCGCCAAGGGCAGCGCCGACCGCACCAAGGGCAGCGCCGACCGCGCACAACAATAGAACTGAATTTTTTACTCAACACTGACCACACCAAGACTAGCGCTGATGGCGCCAAAGGCGGTTCAGCCCGTTTCTAGAAGTTTTGATGTATTTGGATAATTTTTGAAGAGTTTTTGGAGGCACCTCTTGGAGAACCGACCCTAGCTTTATTTGGGCCGAAATTTATCAGAAAATGGACACCTTTTCGCTCTATGATGTTCCACCACGCTCCATTTTCGCCATTCTTCATAATCCATCTTCATTCCACCACCATATTGGAGTTCAATATCGATTTTTCTTATATAGTTTAGAGTTTGTGTGGTAAGATTTAGTGTGAAACTTTTTGTAAGAGTGTTGAAGAAGGCGAAAAGTGAGAAATATCTTCTTCCTGAATCTCTAAAGAAAGGCTATAAGGGATTATCTTTGAGAAACAGTTTCTGGATAAGTTTTGTTCGTTGATTAGTGTTGTATGAACTTTCTTTTACATATGAAATTTGTGTTTTGTTGTCTGTCTCATGAAATCTGAGTAGTTCCCTCTATCTTTCTCTCTACTCTAAGATATGGTGAAATGAAGAGATAATATGATATGTCAATAGTAAAATATAAAATAAATTGTGTGATTTTTCAACTCCAAACTTAATTTACATTTTGATCTGGCTAATTGAATTATTAAAATATGTTGTGAAACATATGATTTGGAAAATGGAGTATGAGTTCTACAACAGAGTGAGGATCACATTTGATTTCATGGAGGAAAAATTCGTTCATGGAATTAAGTGCAAATAAATAGTAAATATTCTTTGTTGGGTGTAGAATTGAAGAATATTTAGGGTAACAGAATAAAATCCTCAATTCAGTCTTAGTGTTTAAAAATTAAAGCAAGAGTTAGCCTTCAGGTGAAGGGAAGTGGGAGCTCTGGAGTGGGAGCCGATATCCTCCTATCCTAGCCACAGAACTAGACTAAACCTAGGATTAGCCAATAATTTTTTATGCACTGTATCAGGATAGAGAATTATAATTGCTCCTATTTGGCACAATACATATTAAAAACATTTATCTCATCTCATTTCACCTGAACCTCATTATAGTGGGAATGTTGCTTTTTCACATAAGAAATCTTCATTACATAAACATTATTAGTAGATTAGTATTTATTTAAAATTTACATTTTTGTTTTGCTAATAGTTAAGTACTTTAGTTTTGATAATATCTTAACATTCAAAATTAGTGGCAGTGATTTCGTTTGACTTTCTGTAAATTTCCTAGTAAAACTTATCATTACCAATTTACACCTTCCCTATGGGATCGATACTCGGGGCTTAAATTGAAAGTCATTTACTACTTGATAACGATGCGCATACTTGCATAGAATCTCAATATTAATTGCCTATAATTATATATATATTACACAACTTACTTTTCATACAAAGATTAAGTATTTTGCGTTGTAGTAGTGTCAACTTCATAAATCCTTACATGCAAAAAATCGGGATCAATCGCTAACTCTCATTTTTAGTTCTCCTTTCTGCACATCTATCAAAGCTATTCCAGTGACAATGAATGGTCTTCCTAAAATGATAGGAATTTCTTTATCTTCCTTCATATCAATACAATAAAGTCCACAAGAAAGATAAATTTAACAACTTTTACCAAAACATCTTCTACAACTCTTTTAGGATAGGTAATCGAATGATCAGCTAACTGAAGAGTTAAAGTTGTAGGTGAAATATCTCCTAAACCCAACCTGCTGAAAATTGATAATGGTAAATTAATTTTGGCTCCTAAATCACATAAATCTTTTCCAAAAAAACTTTCGCCAATAGCACAAGGAATTGTAAAACTTCCAGGACCTTTAATTTTTTTATGAAGCTTTTTCTGAATTATAACGCTACACTCTTCACTAAGTGCAACAGTCTAATTATCTACAAACTTCCTTTCCTTATTATGTTTATCCTTCATGAACTTCGCATAGCATGGCATTTTTTCCAAGGCTTCAACAAATGGAATGTTTATCGTTAATTTCCTCAATATTTCTAAAAATTTTGAAAATTTGTTATCTCTATTTTTTTGCTTTAATCTTTGAGGAATTGAATGTGATGGTTTTTCTACAGTGATTTTCATTGGTTTAATAGGACATTCTGACTTAAAATGAAAATCTTCACCAGTTTTTTTGCTTTCCACCTCATATTTTTCAACTTCAACTTCCACTTCTTTTTTAACTCTGTTTTCTAATTCATTTCCACTTCTCGGTTGAATAGCCTCAAAGTTTCTAATTCATTTCCACATATATTAATTTATATATGGGTTGCCTCCCACAAAGAGCTTAGTTTAACGTCATCAGCATGACATGCTATTGTTAAATCAGGATGACTTAACATCAAAATTTCTTTAAATTGTGGCATGTGTCCTTCATAATAATGTTTCAATCGATGCCCATTAACTTTAAATATCTTTTTAGTTTTAGAATATTTAATAACAACAGTTTCATAATTATAGACTTTAGTCACTTTAAATGGTCTTAACCATCTGAATTTCAGTTTTCCTCGAAATAATCTCAATCTTGTATTATATAATAAAACTTATTATCGAGGTTCAAACTTCTTTTTAAAATTTTTTCGATCATGTAATATTTTCATTCTCTTTATAGATTTTTGCATTATCATATGCTTCATTTCTAATCTCCTCAAGTTTATTGAGTTGCAAAAATCTTTTCTCAACAGCATCTTTTAGATTAAAATTAAATTCCTTAATACCCCAAAATATTTTATGCTTCAATTCTACAAGTAAGTGGCATATTTTTTCTAAAAATAAGTCTATATGATGACATTCCAATAGGAGTCTTATGAGTAGTTTTGTATGTCCAAAATGCAGTATCTAATCTAATAGACTAATCCAATTTATAAAAATTTACAGTTTTTTCTAAAATTTGTTTTATTTCACGATTTGATATCTCTGTTAGACCGCTAGCATGTGGATGATAAGCAGTAGAAAATTTATGCACAATATCATATTTTTTAATTTATTTCTTGATTCTCTTATTCCTAAATGGGATCCTCCAAATTTTTTTAATAATTACTCTCGACATTCCATATCCTGTAAAAATATTTTTATTTAAAAATTTAGAAACACTCAAAGCATCACATCTAGGTACAACAATAACTTCAATCCATTTGGACATATAATCAACGGCAAGTAATATATATAAATTTCTAAATGAAGGCATAAAGTCCCATAAAATCTTATCCCCACACATAAAATTTCAACTTTCAATGTGTAATTTAGAGACATTTCATTTTTTTAGAAATATTTCCTACTCGTCGTCATCGATCGCATATTTTAATATATTCATTAACATCTTTAAAAAAGTAGAATAATAAAATCCAGCTTGTAAAATTTTGTGTAGTTCTATTTGTTCTAAAATATCCTTCAAATTCAGAATTATGACATCTTTCAATTATTTGTTGAGTTTCTTCATAAGGCACACACCTAATAATTAGATCTTTACGTTGTTTATACAAATATGGGTCATCCCAAAAATAGAATTTTAAATCATAAATAAATTTCTTTAATCGTTGATTCTTAACATCTGGTGATAGAATATCACTTACAATATAATTTACTATATCGACATACTTCGGTATATTCATTATATCAATATTATATAATTTTTCATCAGGGAAATTTTCTAAAATTTCATTTTCAAAATTAGTTAATATTTCTTTTTCTAGTCTAGACAAATGATCAGTTATTTGATTATTATTACTCTTCCTATCAATTACCATAAAATCAAATTCTTGCAGAAGAAGTATCCATCTAATTAACTTTGGTTTAGCATCCTTCTTTTGCATCAAGTATTTGATAGTAGAATGAATTGTATGCACTATACATTTGGTTCCTATCAAATAAGGTCTAAACTTAACAAATGCATGGACAATAGCTAATAACTCTCTTTCAGTAGTAGTGTAATTAATTTAAGTATCATTTAGAGTTTTACTAATATAATATATTACTTTAAAAACTTTGTTGTGTTTTTGTCCTAAAACAGCTCTAATAACATAATAACTAGCATCGCACATTATTTCAAATGGTTTCTCCCAGTCAGGTGAAACTATTATAGGTGCAGTGATTAATTTTTCTTTCAATAATTCAAATGTTTTTATGCATTCCTCATTAAAATCAAATTTTGTATCCTTTCCTAAAAGTTGACAAAATGACTTAGTTATTTTTGAAAAAAATTTTACGTAACGCCTGTAAAAACCAGCATGTCCTAGAAAACTTCCCCCTCTAGCCGTAGTAGGAGGTGGTAATTTCTCAATAACTTGAATTTTTGCAGGACCTACTTTCATGCAATTTTCAGAAATTTTATGCTCAAGTACAATTCCTCCTACAACCATAAATTGAATTTTTTTCCAATTTAGTACTAGGTTGATTCGTTCACATAATTCCAGAACTTTTTCTAAATTATTTAAACATAATTTAAATGAAGTCCCAAATAAAGAGAAATCATCCATAAATTCTTCAATTTCATGTTCAATCAAATTACTAAAAATTAACATCATACATCTTTGAAATGTCGCAGGTGCATTGTATAGTTCAAAAGGCATTCTACTAAAAGTAAATGTTCCATAAGAGCTTGTAAATGTCATTTTCTCTTGATCCTCAGGAGCAATTGAAATTCAATGATACTCGGTATATCCATCTAAAAAGCAGTAATATATGTTTCCAACAAATATATCTAATATTTGGTTTAGAAAGGGTAAAAGAAAGTGATCTTTCCTAGTGACCATGTTTAATTTTCTATAGTCTAAACAAATTCGCCAACCAGTAACTTGTCTTAATGGAATTAATTTATTTTTCTCATTTATTTCAACGGTCACTCCTTTCTTTGGAACACAGTGATTTTGTCTCACCTAAGCACTATCTGAAATAGGATATATAATTCTAGCATCTAACCATTTTAAGATTTTTTTTAACTTCTTTCATTATTAGGTTTAATCTCCTCTGAGGATCAGCTTTAGGTTTATATTGTTCATCTAATAGAATTTTGTGCATACAAATTGAATGACTAATTCTCTTAATATATACTAAAATCCACCCAAAAGCCTTTTTATATCTTTTTAACATTTTTATTAATTTTTGTTCTTGAATTTCAGTTAAATCATAAGATACAATAACAGACAATGTAGATGAATCTCCTAAAAACACATATTTTAAATGGGCAGGCAATACTTTCAGTTCAAGTTCAGTGGTTTAATACTTGAAGGAATAAGATTTTTATTATCGTTTTCCAACAAGTCTAAAATTTCAAATTTGCCTTGAATATAATCTAAATTCTCTTCTTTTATTTCATGCTCATAATATTCTTCTTGACTTAGTTTATCTTCAAACACTTCCTTAAATTGCTCATTACTCATATAATCAATAACTTCCATTCTAAAACATTCATTATTTTTTTCTATTGCAGGATATTTCATAGCTTTCACAATATTAAATATTATTTCTTGATCATTAACTCTCATTATTAATTCTCCATTTTGCACATCTATCACAACTCTCCCTGTTGCAAGAAATGATCTCTCCAAAATAATAGTAATCAATTTATCTTCTTCCATATCTATTATTATAAAGTCTATAAGAAAAATAAATTTATCCAATTTTACTAATACATCTTCTATAACTCCTTTAGAATAAGTTATTGATCGATCAGCTAACTGAATAGTTAAAGTAGGGGAAACCTCTCCTAAATCTAAACGTTTAAGAATCGATAGAGGCATAAGATTCATAATCGCTCCTAAATCACATAAGGCTTTTCAAAAAAAAAATTTCACCAATAGCACAAGATATAGTAAAACTATCAGGATCTTTTAACTTTTCAGGAAGCTTTTTCTGAGTAATAGCATTACACTCTTCACTGAGTGCAACGATCTCATGATCTGCAAACTTCGTTTTCTTGTTTAGTATATCTTTTATAAATTTAACATAACTTGACATTCGTTCAAAAGTTTCAATGAAAAGAATCTTTATCGTTAACTTCTTAAAGTTTTCCAAAAATTTTGTAAATTTTTTTATCTTTATTCGTCTACTTCAATCTTTTGAGCAAACAGAGGTAGTGGTTTTTCTAATGGAACTTGTATTGGTTCATTTTCTCTTCCTTCTCCTTCTCAACTTCAGTTTCTCTTTGGATTCTTGTCTCTACTTCTTTTCCACTTCGTAATTGAATAGCATTAATTTGCTCTATATTTTGATCTTTTGGATTAACTTCCATATTACTTGGAAGAATTCCTGAAAATCCGTTACTATGTGCAGTAACAATATGTCCTAATTGATTTTCAATATTTCTAATATCAGTCTATTGATTTTGTATTTGATTTCTCATATTCAACATTACTCTTCCACCGTCAACTTCTTTTTCTTAACTTATGAGTTATGGTTATAATTAAATCCAGGAGAATAATAATTTTGATAATTAGGATTTCCTTAATTGTTTAATTTTCTTGAGATGTTCACCGAATTGTTGTAATTATTCCAACTAAAATTAGGGTAATTTTTTCATTCAAGGTTATAATAATTAAAATAAGGATTGTTATTCCGATTATTTTTAGCATTCAAAGTTTCATAAGGTGATTCTGTATCAATTATCTGTCCTAGTCAATTTTCCTCTAATATTGGTGATATTTGAGAATAGTTCACTCCAATTTGATCAATCTTTTTTGATATAGCAGCAATTTGAGATGTTAAAATAGGCATTGCATCAGAGTCATGAATATTGGCTACTCTCTTAGGATTTACCCGTTCA
>NEWO01001104.1:10976-23038 GCA_003013225.1 Phalaenopsis aphrodite | reverse complement strand
AATTATAGTATGCTAAACAAAAGTAACTGGAAATGCAAGACTATTTAAAAAGGGTTTTAAAATGCAAAGTTATCTCTACTCTTAACTAATAATGTATGAAGAGTTCAAATTTGTATAAAACATCTTTCCATTTGCAATGAGTTTATAATTAGTGTATGAAAATAATTTTATTATATACCAAAGATATTGGGCCAAATAGGAGCGATTTTATCATTTACCCTCGGTCAAGGGTATAAAGAACATTAGCTATACCATAGTTTGGTTCCTAAACCCGTGGTTTGGCTAGGAAGAAACTAGCTCTCACTCTAGAGTTCCCACTTTCTCTCCTCTAAAGGCTAACATCTCACTTTAGTTTCCAAATATCTTGACCGAATTGAGGATTTTAGTCTGTCACCATAAAATCTTCAATTATATGCCCATCAAAACTTTATTCCTTTTTTTTGCACTTAACCTCAAGGACTTCATTCTCGTCCTTGAGACTAAATGTTATTCTTACTATGTTGGAACAAAGACCATTTCAGGTCACTAAATTTTACAATAAATTTTAACAAATCTATTAGCTAGATTGACAAGTAAATGATGCATAGAGTTTTAATCATCACAATTTATAAAATTTTAAAAGCACTTCTACTAAGCTAAATTCTTACACTTAATTATTCATCATTGTAGGGAGAAAGACAAATGAAACTTTTCAAATCTCAAGGGAAAGAAATAACAACACATTAATTTATAGATAAATAAAAATTTACAAGGTAATACAGAGTAAAATAAATAAAGTACATAACCTATCTTAAAATCTTTCCCCATCAATCCTTCAAGTTCTTTTAAATCACTCACCCTCCTTCCAGATCACTCCAAACTTACTTGGAATCTATATTGAAGAAGATATCTCTCACTTCTCCTCCAATTCCACAACAAGCATTCAAGACTTTTTCCTCTCTAGGAACAATTAACATCTCTACAAAAGACTTCCTTTTGTTCCTCTAAAAAGTCTCTCTTTGGAATCTCAAGAAGTTTCTTTAAATAAATCTCTTAAAGTCCCCAAGAGTCTCTTCAAACACCTCTTCAAAATTCATTCAAATTTAATGGATCTTCTAGATAACCATCGCTAGCGCCTAAGTGTCAAATTTTGGTGCCTAGGCGTTGTGCTGTCTGTCGTCTTCCACCAAGGCACCAGATCAACATTAGCCTTTTTACTTCATTTGACTCCAATTTGCTCCACTTTCACACAGTTTACTCTATTTATTCGATTTAGTGTACTTACAATCAAAAACATCAAAAATATATTTCATTAAAGCAAAATATCATTAAAAATAGGTATTAAATGCACAAATATAAGCAACACATTTTAGGCATGTCAGCCCTCTTCTTGACCTGATGTGACACAGACTTATCTTCCGGTAACACTCCTACTTGTAGGTACTCAAAAAATGGCTAACACCAATCCTCAGTATCCTTAACCACTGTCATTAGTGTTTCCTCTTTTCCTAACTTATGTAGACTGTCCATGTCAATCTATGACAGAACCTGACATTCTTAGACTGTGATGTCAATAGAGTTTTCCTGTGGACATGTCAATTATTTTGCGAGTTTGGCTAAAGCATCTGCATGAGCATTTTATCCTAAATAAATTCTATACAATGTTACATTAGGGATCTATTGTAGTAATTTCATAGTGTACCCTTGATACTTTTCTAGCCTCAGCTTCAGAATCTTATACTACCCAACCACTTATTGAATGATGAGCTTTGAGTCACCATAGATGGCGATGTTTATTATTTCCATTAATAAGCATCATCTTCTATGTTGTTGTTGGTACACGAATCTGTCAGGTGGTAAGAGAAACATGACATCCCCTAATCTAGTGTAACAAAGATCATACCAATTCCTGCATTACCAAGTATCATCATTTGCAATCCTTGTCCTTTCTAGCTTAAGAAACCCCATCAATGTACATTTCCCAATGTTGAGGCTTAGGCTTTTCCACATGCATTACTTGTTTGTCATGCAAGTTATCATTGAGAGTTAACCCAATTAGTATTGGGTGTGCTGTGAGGAATTCTGCTAAAATCTGCCCTTTTATAAAAAGATTGGGTACGAAGGTTATATCAAATTGCAATAAAAACATAGAACACCTTGCTAACATATCGGAAAGCGTCAGATGAGTCATCAAATATTGCAATGAATTAAACTTGGTTGGCCTTATAAGAAAGTTTTCGGCACAATTATGCTTAATTTTTTTTATATATCTATATGTGTGGTTTTGAAAGATAACATTTTAAGTTTCGAAAACACAAGACCGAACCGATCCTATATAGACAATAGTTTAAATAAACTAGCACAACACTACAAGTGACATGCTAATTCCTACGAATAGACATATCAGTTACTAACAAGGCTTGATTAAATAAACTAAAGAATCTATGACATTCGTTTGGTTTGCTGATCTTGATATTTTTTTTATAAGTATAATTTTAAGAAGTTTGCACCACTACTTAAAGATTTTAATCTCCGGTAATGACACTGAAAGCTTGATCCGAAGCAAAATAAGATTTTAATTATATTTCTAGGGATTCTATGCCAGTATACGTATCGTTATCAAGAAATATAGGGCTTTCTAATTAAGCCCCGAATATCATCCCCACAGAGCTCGAGGTTAATAACGGTGACTTTCAAGAGAAATTCTAGTTTAGAATAACACACCCTAGCTTGGAAGGTCGATAAATGTTTGGTTTTGATTTTATCCTACAATTATCACTACAATACTACTTCTACTTCTAAATTAAAATACTTAGTGAAAATCAGAAAGTGAGGTTTTTAATATATTAAAAGTACTCTTCCTCATGCAATGAAAGTAGTGACATGTGTAAAAGTAAAACAAGTAGTGAGAGAGATTGTGAGAAATATGAGCAATTATATTATTTATCCTTACTAGAGATGTAATAAAGAACATTGGTTAATCTAAAGTTTGAATAGTTTTGAAAACGGTCTAGGCAGGAAAGATACTAACTCTCACTATAGAGTTCCCTCTTATCACTCCACTTGGAGGCTAACATTTCGCATCAAAACCTAAAACAATTGACCAAATATTGAGATTTAGCCTGTTACTCTAAATTCCTTTAATTATACAACCTCTAAAGATTATTTATCTATTTATTTGCACTTAACTATATCGATTATATACTCATCCATACAATCTCATGTGATTCTAACACAGTTGATTGAGACAATACCATCCCGGATCTTACATGTTCTCACAATAGATTTTAACATGCAAATTGATCAAGTTTACATGTAAATGAAGAAAAAAGTAAAATCATCACAATATATTCTCACTCTACTAGATTCTATGTCCTACACATGCATCCTATTTCATTATAAGAAGGAAGAGTAAGGAAAACTACTCACTACACATGGAGAAACAACAAGAACTTTTCATTGAACAAGACTTTAAAAACATACAAACAAAGTACTAAATTCATATAAAAATACAATAAAAATACTCATCTCTGATAGAAATCAAACTCTCCTTGTATATCAAAAGAAATCTCCTTATAATCCTCTCCAAGAACAAAGTGAAAAGAAAAGAAGAAATTTCTCACTCTCTCTCTTTCTCTCTCACCTTGCCGCCCCTCTTGGGGATCACACTCAAGCCTTCTTCTCTTCTTCTCCAAGTCTTCTTCTCCAAGTCTTCTTCTCCTCTTTCAATTAATTCAAGATTCTAATAGTTCTTTTAAAAAGATTTCCAAGCCTTTTTTTATAATTTCCCAAGAGATGCTTAAGTGTCTCTTCAAAACTATCCAAATTCAATGAATCTTCCAAATATTGCCTGAAGTGCCTCTTAAATAAACTATATAACCACCCAAAATTCTTCTAAAAAGTCCCTTCTCTCATTTCCAACAAATTCCCCAAGAGATGCATGAAGGACCGCTTCAAAAATCATCCAAATCTGACGTATATTCTAGAAGATATGTTGAAAACTGTCACCGGCGCCTAAGCGCAGTTTTTGGGTGCTTAAGCACCCCCCTCTCTGTTTGGTGGCACCTAAGCACCATTTTGGGCACTTAAGCACTAGGCACAGGCACTTAAGTGTCCGGTTTAGGCCCCTTAGCTCTGGTGTGCCCCGGTTCGACCCGATTTGCTCCGTTTTGCTTGGTTTCGGTCCATTTTTGTTCCTTTTGCCCCAATCACTCCAAATTCGTCAATTTGATGTACCCACAACCAAAAATACAAGAAAACATAACTTTAAATTGCAATATCATTATAAAATGAAGCATGAAAAATAGTACATCTGCAAACCATTTATTTAAGTCGATAAATTCCCCTACATAATATGGAAGGGTTTATATTGCCTGAGTTCTTAAATCTCCCTATAGAGGCAAGCCCCTATAGTCAATTATATTTCAAATGATCAATGTCACATTAGAAAACTCTTGATTTAGATTAGAAAATATTATCTTCAAGAATTCTAAAAGATAGGAAATTTCAAAGATCGAACCTAGGAGTGTCAAATGGGAAAGCTCAAATTTTGAAAGAATTATTATAGAATATAAAGGAAGAAAACTAGGGGTTGTCACAGACCCCGAGGAGAACCTCAATGACTTCCCAAGCTATCATATGATTTGGCTTCAATTTCGGAGAGAAAAAATATTAATGTTTTATCCTACCAATTTTATTTAGTTAGGGCTTACATTTGCGTAAGAAGGACACACAAATAGCCTAGAAGATAGGAGGATTTATGTCGTAATGAATGACAACATCAAAATCCTAAAAATATTTAAGGCTTAGATTGCATGACATGATCATACAAAGGCCTAAAAAAATATTTGAGGATTTATGTCGCATTAGGCATACAACTTCAAAGTCCTATGACTCGTTGTTTAATTTTAGAGAAAAGATGTGTTGTTGTAGATCCTCATGTTATTGTAGATTGTAGTTGTAGATTGTTGTTGTAGATTGTTGCTCACAGTCTTAGCTCTAAGCTCCTCGATGAAGTAGCAGTCCTAAATTCTAAAGGTTTAATGGTTTAAATGACAAATTTAGTTCAGAATGGGGAGGCTAAAGTTGATTAGAGTAACATCAGCTAAGTTCCCATGGTTCCCTTATTTCGATATCAATATTTTCTTTTGCATTTACTTAGCTTAAATGAGTTGTTAAACTCATTTAAATCGTGGAGATCTCGTTAGCAACCATCGGTTACCTTATCCGAGGGACTCCCGTAAATTCAAAAGGACGTGTTATGAAGTTGCATTTCAAAGGATTTATGGTTACCTTTGAAGGCTTTTAATTTATTTTTAAAATTATTGATTAATTTTGAAAATTTTTTATTTTATCATCCAAGCATGCATAGTATTTCGAAGCAGTATTAATTTGCACTAAATGGAATGACATAAAATAAATAAAACTGTAAAGGCATACCTGTCAGCTTCTCGCTGCTTCCGCTAAAATGTTAGAACTTGCAACATATATATATATATATATATATATATATATATATATATATATATATATATATATATATATATATATATATATATATATATATATATATATATATAATTTTGCAGAAAATTTAAATAAATTGCAAGAATAGGAAGACCAGACGAAGGTGTAGCTACAAAACCCCAGGTCATTACTTGATGAGTTGCTAATGATTTTAATAGAAGATTTTCTGACAATAAATTATAATAAGTTCAATTGTCCTTTAAGATATCCAAAAGGTCATAAAATCATTTGGGGAACAACCCGTAACAACCTTTAAATCCTTTTGAAATGTTTTGAGTTCATTTTAGCCTATTATATTATTTAATTGATCATCCCAAATTTTAAATTTAGTTTCAATGAATTAATAAATCTTATGCTCACTGAACTTGCTATTTCAATTATCTCATGAGAAGGGTACTTGAAATATTCACTTGATATTTTACTTAAGAGTTATGTAAGTGGATACATCTGAGGCAAGCTTCATTCATTAAAGACCTTATACCCACCACTAAAACTGGGCTTGTAGTGTTTTCAAAATGTTAATTATCAGTTATATTATATTTTCTAAACCTCATTAAATAAGTTCAAATATCAAGCCTAGCTCTCTACTAAGCCCTTAACAATTTCATGGGTAAATTTGCAATTATCAAAATAATTAATTTAAGTGGAATATATTCTTATCAAAGGATCATTCTATCATCAATTAGGGCCATTTGAGTTTGAAAATTAGGGTTTTTAAGATTGAGAAGCTCTATGACCATGAAAAAATCAAAGAACATCCCCATAATCATGTGGGATCAACCCCTAAAATTTCAATTCATGATGATTATTAATTATTTAATTAAAATTAAAAGACTTCAGAGAGTATCTAATTAACTAAAAATAAAACACAAGACAAATGATTTTATTTTATTTTCCACATTATTCTCCTTTGTTCACTTAGCAATAAGAAATTTTTATTTTGTTTTTATGAATTTTCTACACAAGGATATGACTTTTCTAAGTTCTGGAATTAAAATTAATAAAAAAATCCCTTAATTTTCTACTTATCCAAGTCAGCGCCAACTCATCACACTTTGCTCTAAAGCTCTGTGCGTCGCCGCACTAGTGGATGTCGCCATTTGACTCAGCTGCCATGTGTATACACTTTATCGTTCAGTCCGGCATGATCCTGACCTTCCATTTGATACACGCGGAAACGGACGACATTTGTTAATCATCCACAATCATCCTAACCTGAGAACCGCCCATACTAAAATGCTTCAATCTAGCTTGTTACTCAACCAAATTACTCACTGTCTATTCATACACCTTCATCTAATTGAGACAAAAATATCTATACAATTACATGCATTTGAAATAAAAGTTCTCTTCACAATAGATGAAACCAAAGGAATTTTTAGGATTTTGGAAATATACTTTTGCCCAAGAGGTGAGGCCTCGATTAGGCGCTTGTGAATGCTTCAGTGGAGTTCAACAAACCTCCTTAAAGTGTTTGTTTGCTTTGGTGTAAACTCCAAGTATGATTTCGATCGAAGGGTGGCGCGACTTTGGTCTAGAGATGGGTTTGAGGGCTCAACATAGAGGGATTTCGATGAGGTGGCTTAATTTGGATTTTTGTGGAGTTTGGTGGAGTGATAGGAAAAGCTGTAAATTTTGAGTTCAAAATTGAGCTCAGGCAGAGGCAGAGGAGCCGAAGATAGTTGGCTTGTTCTTAAGAAAATCTGGAGAAGCTCTGGAGAGATTTTAGCAGAGTTTCCTCAACAAATTTAGCACACTTTTGGAGTTAGCCTAAAATGGGGCTTTATATAACCATGGTCAAGGAGAGGACCTCAGGCTCTGATTGGTTAGGCTGAGGTAGAGGGCTGAGCAGTGGAAGCATCCAATGAGGAACTGTCGCAGTGGATGGGCTCAATTTTGAGTTTAAAGGGGGAGGGTCCCCTCTGATTTGAGCTTTCTGGCAATTAGAGTGGTTTTTCAAAGGTGAGATGGTGGCTAGGTGGTTCAGGGAGGGTCAAGAAAGTCTTGGTTATGATTACATTGGAGGTTTGAAGGCTGATTGCATGAGGGGAAGAGTTTGGCCAAAAAGTGGTTCTCCTTAATTTGGGGGATCCTTTGTCCATGGCCCAATTCTATGGTCTTGGGTGATATGATTGGCATCCTAGGTCTCTAACTAGGGTAGGAGAGGGTTAAGGTTGGCTAATGTAAGGGATTTGAGTCAATTTAGGGCTTAGGTTAAAAATTAGGGTTTTTGTTCAAACTTGGGTCTAGGTTGGGTTTGGGCTGAGATTTGGGCCAAGTGATTGATTGAATTGATGGGAATGATTTTCATGAGAAGTTTGGAAAAGGATATTGGTGATTTTGAATTGATTGGGAAGGTCAATTTGGTGGAATTTGGCAATATGGTCAATTTTGGGGCATTTGAGATAGACTTGGGTTTGGATTGGGTTGGTGTTTATATTAGGCTCAATTGGTGGTTCATATTGGTCCAAAGAATTGAGATGGAGAGTTTTATATATTAATTGGGTGGAAATTTTGGGGTTATGAAGTTCAAATTGAGGAAATTTCGACTTTGGGAAAAAATTGGGGGATTTTTGCTTAAGTTGGATTTTGGTAAGCTATGAGTCCAAATTTGGGTCAATTGATTGTTCAAACTGATTTATGGATGTGTTATGAGAAGTTTAGAATTCAAATGTGGGGAAATTGACTTGATCATGAGGTTCAATTTGGGTGAATTTAAGGGTATGGCTAAATTGGGGGTTTTGGATGAGGCTTGCAATTAGACTTGAAATTGAGTTTAATTGGGCTTGAATTTGGTTTCAATTGGGATTTGGGATGATGAATTTGGGTTTGGAATTAAAATTGGGTAAGATTGAAGTCAATTTGGTGGAAATTGGAAGTGATTTGGGCAATTTAGGCATTTAGAGGTAATTTGGAGATTTTGGTAAAAAATAGGTTCAATTTGGTCAAATTTGGCTCAATGGAGTGGCTCTATGTGATTTTGAGGACATTTTGAGTGATTTTAGAGATTTTGGGATTTTTTTGGAATTTTTAAGGTTGGAAGGGTACTTTGGTAATTTTTAGGATTTTGGGGGTATTTTGGGAATTTTGGTCAATTTGAGTGATTTGGAATGGTTTGAAATGATTTTTAATTAGACTTTGAGAATTTTGGAAATTTTTCAAAAATTTACGGTTTATGGGCAATTTGGTAATTTTGTGAAGTTGGGGCCAAGAAGAGTCAAAATTGGGAATTTGGCAAAATTGAGATTGATTGAGGATGTTAATCATGAGTTCACCCTATTTGAGCCATGTGAGCAAGGGAAATTCTATTATGGATCCTCCATGTGCTGACTTTAGCCAAACCCTAACCCAGAGCTAATGGTTTAGGGGACCATCCACATGAGTTTCCAATATAGTAAGGGATCAAGCTAGACATGTTTGGCTAAGGATTTAGGTTGTAAGTATAAGTACAAGTGTGTGTTTGCAAGGCTGACCAAGACCACACCACCCAGAGCTAACTCTGAGGCCAAATAGTCCTTTGAGGATTCCTCTTGAGCTCCCCCATATTGGTCCCACCTACTCAGTGCTAGAGGTTAGAACCATCATGTGGAACTTTAAGATGAGGAAAGAAGAGTTTAGAATTTTTATTGGTGAGGGTGTCATGGCTAGTCCTCTAGGAATAGTCTACAGAAAAATCATATGGCTAGATTCTAGGCTTCTAAAGAAGAAACTGGACCTCAACCAAAAGTGAGGTCAACAAAAGCCTATAATGATTAAGCTTTTTAGCGATAAAAATCAAAACTAGACAATGTTCCTTAAAAATAGAATACTTCTCCTCCATTGGTAATAGACGTCGACTTGAGTTTAGAGTGTGTCTTTCTTACCCTAATCATTCACTTGGGCTACAAGGCTCCGAGGGAGTCGTCTAAGGCTGTGATATAAAGTATCAATAGTCAACCCAAGATAGGGTCTGCCAACACAGAGGATGTCATTACGTATTTTGTAATCTTTTCAAATTCCAGTTGACATTTCTCATCCCATGTGAAGTTGGTGCCTTCTTTATCAACATAAAAATGGGCTGACGCAGTCCTGACATATTAGATATAAAGCATCTTAGGTATGACAGTTTCCCTAAGTTGCTTCAAGCTATCATGGGACGACATTTCTAAGATATATTTAATCTTCTCTGGATTGATTTTGATTCCTCGATGATGGATAATGAATCATATAAATTTCCTGTAAGTAATGTTGAAGGTTCACTTTAAAGGATTTATCTTAATATTATATTATCATAATCATTGAAACAAAATCCTCAAATCATTCAAATGGTTATCCCTTTCTTTACTATTGATGACCAAGTCATCTATGTAGCACTCAACTTGGGTGTGGATAAGGTCATCAAAGATACTTTTCATGGCTCATTGATAGGTTCCTCTCGCGTTCTTCAACCCAAATAATATTACTATGTAGCAGTAAATTTAAACCAGAGTTCTGAAAGTTGAAAGTGCCACATCCTCTGGGCCCATCTTGACCTAATTGTATCTTGATGATCCATCCAAGAATGAGAAAATCTCATGCGATGACACAATGTCCACCTCACTAATGGGAAATCATCCTTGGAACATGCTTTCTCCAAATCCCAGAAATAAACACACACTCAAATTTATCCATTCTTCTTCTTTACTAACATGACGTTGGCAAACCATGTCGGTATTGCTCCTCTGGGAAAAATTTAGCATCTATTAATTTCTCCGCCTCGGTAATGAATCGTTGTTCTATTTGAGATGCATTCTTATGGAAGCTGCTTCACTGAGGTCATACTTCAATCCACTTCGAGCTTGTGAACTGCAACTTCTTGAGAAAATACTGACATTTCATCATAGCTCTAAGAAAAGGAATCTCTGAATTTTAACAAATTAACCAAATATGTAAACTCCTCGAGAGAACTTATTAAAGTAGGTCTAGGTTGTTGACAAGCCTAAAATATGTTCAATTTATTTGCACATTTTATATCGATTTTTAATGATATTAAACTTTAATGAAAGGTGTTTTTGATGTTTTTTTGGGTGTAGGAATACTAAAAAGAGTAAATGGAGCAAATGGAATGAAAATGGTGTAAAATAAATTCAATTAAAGCAAAAAGGCCATTGTTGATCTGGCGCATACACGCAAAAGAACAGAGAACTTGGATCCTAGGTGCTAGAGGTGAATATCTAGAAGGTTTGATGAATTTGGCAAATTTTGAAGAGATACTTGAAGCAACCCTTGAGAATTTTGAGGGCTTTATTTATAGGAAGTTTTGGAGATTTGAGAGGGAGGATTGGAAAAGAGGTTTTGGGCAACACTTTGAAGAGGCAATTAAAGGAAGATAAGTTGTCTTTTAGAGAGAAGTAGTTTTGTCATAGAGGGAAGAAAGTCTTGAAGATTTGCATGGACTTGTAGCATAAGAGGAGAAGTGAGAGATATTTTCTTCACCACCAGTCTAAGTAAGGAGAGGAAGTGATTCAAAGGAACGAGAAGGATTGCTTGGGAAGGAGTCAAAGATATGTTGTGTATTTTGTTTTCTTACTTAGTTGTGTTTTGTAAGCTTCTATTTATCTATAAATCTATGTGCTTTTGTTTCTTCCGCATGAGATTTGAGTGGTGTAGTTTGTCTTTTTCCCTGCAATAAGGAATAATTATATTTAGGAATGTCATTTCATATTTAGTGCTTTTAAATTCTATAAGTTGTGATGATTCAAACTCTATGCTTAATTTACTTGTCAATCTGGTCAATTGATTTGTTAAAATATGTTGTAAAACATAGTGACCCATTGTTATGGGCTATGTTCTAACACAATAAGAATCACATTTAGTCTCATGGATGAGAATGTAGTTTGTGTGGTTAAGTGCAAATAAATAGCAAATATGTTTTGATGGGCGTAGAATTGGAGATTTTAAGATGACAGATTAAATCCCCAATTTGATTTAGATGTTTGGAAACTAGAGTAAGAGGTTAGCCCTCAGGCAAGGGGAAGTGGGAACTCTAGAGTGAGAGCTAGTATCTTCCCAGCCTAACCACGGATTTAGGGACCAAACTCTGAATTAGCCAATGTTCTTTATACACTTGACCGAGGGTAAAAAATAAAATTTCTCATATTTAGCACAATTCCTTAGTTATACTTTAAAATTACTTTCCTACACTATTTATAAACTCATTGCAAGGGGAATGATGCTTTATAAAATTTGAACTCTTCATACACCTTTAATTAAAGAAGTGGTAACTTTACATTTTAATGCTTTTTAGATTATCCTACACTTACAAATTTTATATATGCATAGCATACTTAGCATTCTTTCTACTTTAATTGGATTAGTAACTTCACAAAAAATTTTGATTATTTTCTTTATAAGTTTGTTACAGTTTCAAAGGGTTTTTTTTAAATCAACTTTAATAAGAGTTTATGCTTTCCTTGTGGGATTGATACTGGGGTCTTTATAAAAAATCTTATATTAATTGAAATGATACGTATACTTACGTAGTACCCATAATGTGTAAATCTTCTTTATTGCTTTATATAATATTTAATTTTGCATGC
>NEWO01001103.1:137302-150632 GCA_003013225.1 Phalaenopsis aphrodite | reverse complement strand
TGTTTCCCAACAAATTTTAACAATTCAATTGGCCAGATCAAAAAGTAAATTAAGTTTTGAGTTGAAAAATCATCACAATTTATTTTATATTTTAACATTGGCACATCCATATTATCTCTTCATTTCACCATATCTTAGAGTAGGGAGAAAGATAAAAAAAACTACTCAAACTTCATGAGAAAGATACAAAAAAAATACAAATTTCATATACAAAAGAAAGTTCATAAAACACTATTAAAGGAACAACACTTATCTGAAACTCTTTTTCATTGCAAATCCTTTGTAGCCTCACCTAGGAAATTTAAGAAGAAGAAATCTCTCACTTTTCTCCTTCTCCAACAACTCTTAGAGAAAGATTCACAAATAATCTCAACACAAAAACTTTAAATTATAAGAATAATGGACTCTAAATGGTTGTGGAATGAAAATAAAAGAGTGTGTGCAGCCTAGGAGTTTGAATTTTGGACGATGAAATGTCACGAAGAGTCATTTTTCTAATTAATTTTGGCCCCAAATAGAGCCTAGAGTCGGTTCTTCAATAGGTACATCCAAAATCTCTTCAAAAAGCATCCAAATTTATTAAATCTTCTATAAATATGGTCTGCAATGACACTGGCATCGTCAGTGCCAATGGTTTGTAATTAAATTCACGGTTCTCTATCAAATGGCCCAATCGGCGCCCAGTCTGGTGCCGACAGCTCTGAACAAATCTTCATATTCTCCATTTTAACTCAAAATCTCATCATTTTTTTTCCTTTTTACTTCAAGTCCTATAATTCAATAACCTGCAAGAAAACATTAAAAATACATTCGATTAAAGTGCAATATGACAAAAAATGAGTATAAAATATGGGTCTAAAAATGTATATATTTTTGGTATATCAATATCTCCCAAACTTACACGTTACTTGTCCTGAAGTAACTCCTTTCCTACATAAAATTATGACTTATAGTAAAGAATTTAACTTTCAGATTTTCATACTTTAGTCCACTAAATACAATAACATAACTCAAGAAAAATTCAAAACAACTTGAGTTAATACTAAAGGCATAAGCAAATCTAGTAGTCAAGTTTATGATTTTTTATTCTCTTTCTTTTCAAGGAAAATTGTAAATCATTCATATTAGAGCCACTTAGAATATCCATATGAAAAATAACTTCATGAAACTTTACTATTAAATAAGTTAATACTGAAGTATAAGCTTAGGAAATGTAGCCAAACCTTCTTCTTTAAGTTGAATCAAGTGAAGCTAATTTTTAATTAGGCATCTCCTCAAGCTTCTCCTCACATCTTTTTCTTTTCTTTCTCAGGAGCATTTTCAATCATTTTCTTTACTTTTATTTTCCTTATATTTATGTTAGTTTTACTATATCTGGATAGTCTTTAATGATTTTGAACTTCACTATCCTCTTCTTAAAGTAAAAAACTTTTCACATTTCTTCACTTAACAAATTTATATTAGCTTAAAGATTTCATAAAGTTTATTTCTTTTCTTCTTACGATAATTTTTATGATTTTTAATACTTCAAAAATACAAATTTTTTTACTTAAAATAGAAAAACATAGTTTTAATCTCTTATACCAACTACCTTACTCTTTAAAATTAACCTTTATTATTGAAAATTTTTACTTAAGTTTACTATATATTTCGAAACATAAATATAGTTATCTAAAGTTCTCCCATAATACCAAAGGTCATGTTGATTTAAAATTTTTTAAAAATATAGCTAAGTGAGGACAAGTAAGATTAAGTTTCTTTCTTTAAAAAGGAATTTTTCTCTCCCCCCCCCCTAGACTTAAATTTTTTTTAAAGATTTAGCATGAAGAATTGAAAAAATAGAGGGTGAAAGAAAACATTAAATACATAAAGAAATGACATAACAGTTGAAGGTTCTAATTTTGAAACTTAATTATAAAATATTGCATGTGCTAATATGAAAAAGTACAAGACTTAAAATATTAAATAGCACAGAATACTTATAAAATCTACTGAGAAAAAGTTAATTACAATACATTCAATAAAAGACTAACAATTAATCAACAGAACTAAACTGAATTTCAAATTACAACTAGTTTTACAATTCTACAGTTCACAATTTAATTTCCAAAATAAAGCAAGGTCCCACAATCCAATAACAAATAGTCTCAACAATATAACAAAAAAACAACAAAATAACAAAGTACAATTGAAACATAAACTAAAAGAAAAATTATATGAACATTTCACCATTCTTCAACTTCTTCTTCTTCTTCCACATTCAAATTCTATTGTTGATATGGAGTAAAGACAGGGTGAGAAGGAAACTGAACGAGTTATCATCCTTTTTATATCTGACAATTGCATCATTGTAAGCAGCATCGTATTCGAACTTTTGTCTTATCAAATCAT
Organism: Phalaenopsis aphrodite; assembly: GCA_003013225.1. Taxonomy (NCBI): domain Eukaryota; kingdom Viridiplantae; phylum Streptophyta; class Magnoliopsida; order Asparagales; family Orchidaceae; genus Phalaenopsis; species Phalaenopsis aphrodite. The sequence goes on along the minus strand of NEWO01001103.1, from coordinate 148,241 downwards.
CAGTGTGAGCATTTCTAACCTCCATGTTTTTCCATTCTATGATCCATTCTCAAGATATCTCCCTATTGGATCATCATCTATTCCAAACGTTCTCAGTTGGTAGGTTCACTAGAAGTAGGGGTCCTTGAAGTAGACGAAACACATTTGGTTATACTTCCTGATCTCCATCTAAGATGAGATTCATATATCTTTATATTGGAAGGCCCAATAGGTTTTAGAGGCTTAATCATCTCTTTCTCTGGTCTAAAATCAACTTCTGCCTTCTCCAGAGTGTGAAGATCAAGGCAGGGCATTCTAAACCACCAGTGGTCTCTTCCAAAGCAATAAATTGAGTGTTCATATAAATAATAGAGTTTATATTTATCCTTGTCACTTGCTGGATATAGAAGTTTAGGATGGCTCTATCCTTTGTAACCTCGCTATGATGATTTATCGGTATCATTCTTCCAAAAATAAAATAATTCCAGGCCTTAGATACTACATGTAACATAAAAAGAGGAATATTTACCTTAACTCCATTCTTCACCTTCTAGGTTCCTTTTCCATCAGTAAGAAAAGAAATAACCTCATCAAAGGCCTCATTTGTAGCAGAAAATGATTTATACTAGCAACTATACTCATCTTCCAACTGATAAAATTCATTAATTTTTCTTAGAGAAAACTCTACCATTTTCCCACAAAGAAAAACAAAGCCTTCAGAAGTCTCTTTAAAATTGGCATAGAATTCCATTACTACATTAATAATTGCCTCGGTAGTAAAATAACAAAAACTTTCCCACTGCTGAGCATTGATTAATCTCTGGACTTCTCCTCCCGGTTTTTTTAATCCATGATCTGAAATCACTTTTTTATTTTCAAGTAGACTATGGAAAAGAGCACTAGCCTTAAAGCTGACAATTTTTGTTCGTCATAGTCCACTTTTATTTTTTCTTTGCTCATTCTAGGTGCCATGGTAAATCTAAGAAAAAATTGACAAAAATCCAAATAAATTCCCAAATTTCCCAAAATCTCAATGTAAAAGGGTTTAAACACAAATCTACTAAGTAAGAGTTCTTCACCAATAGTTTTTCTCAAAATCTCTAAAAAAAATTCCAAAATTTTTGGCAATGTGAGATAAATCCTTGGTGAGAATAAAAAATTTTTAGTTCAAAGTGTAGCTCTTACCTAAAGAAGATTAAATCAGAACTTCCTTTACCTCAAAATCACCTCAAATCTGGGAAAAATCATGCCTTAGGAGAAAAAATGGGAGGCTGAAGGTGACTCAATGGGTAAAAATAGAGTTTATGGTGCAAATAATGAATTTTAAGGGATTTTTTGCTCTTCTCGGGTCGAGGGTGTTGATGGTGCCTATGCTAGCACCGTCGGTGCTGCAGGCCTAAAAATCACTTATTTTGATTTTTTCAAATTTCAATTTTGTTTTTATTTACTCCAAAGTCTTTTTAGTATTTTTCAATACAAATTTTTATCTAACAATAATTCACAAACAAACATTTTCACCAACAACACCAAACTAACTTTTATAAATAAAAATACACTTTCTTACAAAATACATTTTTCTAATCGCACTTTCACACATATAAAGAAAACTAAATTATAATTTAGCGTCAAAATCAAGCCACAGTACTAAACACTGACACAAATCTATAAACATAATCAAAGTTCATAAATCTAAAGCAAAACAAACTAAATCAAATTCTCACAACTACATTAAATACATAAGTATATAAACTAATAGATAGTTAAAATTCTTCAGTTATTCTGCCACTTCTTCAAATCTTTCTCCTCCTTCAATATCTCTCACAAACTGGTAAGGAACGTACATATTGTAGAAGGGTCGGTACAGAAATTGAACAGTCAAATTTTCTTCGATCCATCCTTCTTCCTTGAACATCTGCACTAATCTTGCTTTAATTGTTCCAGTATAATCAAAATTCTTCTTCATCCTCCAATCTAGGTGATCGAAAGGTATTTATGATTTTCTATTGCATTCATTATACTCTGAAGTTCTATTTCAATTTACTTCATTTTCTTTTCCAAAGCAAGTAAACTTCTAACTACTGGTGGCATTAATGGAGTTGAAGCATGTGATGAATGATCTAAGATAACATCTAATGCTTCATTACAATTCCTAATATAATTATTATCAATAGGAATCATGGGCTCCCAAGGTAATAAAATATTTTCCCAACTTTCATATGAAACTTGAGATTGACTGCTATGTAGGAAAATTGTGAAAGGATGCCCAAGTTCATATATTGGTCCATTCTTAATAATACCCGTAATTGATTTTAAATTGATAGATCCTACATCAATGGGCTTTTCCATTTGAAGGCAATAGTTAAAAATAATACTTTCTTTGGTGACTCTATTAATCTTCATGATAGGGTGTAATTTTGCAGAAATGAAGAAATGCCACTGTTTTGATATTGGATTAAGTAATGAAATAGTGAAACTAACATATGCCTCATCTCGCATTGCACAAATATCACTTTCATCCATCAGAAAATTATAGACATCTTGCATCAAATCTCTCGTTGGGACGAAATTTGTATAATGACAGATTCAAATGTTTTCTATCATAGATAAATCACTAATTTTCACCAGAGTAAATAGTACAGCCTTACCTCATACGAAGTAAACTCTTTGGGTAATTTAATGTAATTTAGCATAGAATTCTATCACCATTGGTACAACATCTGCAACGGTAGTGTAGCACAGAACTTCCCATCGTCTTTGTACAATGATTTTGTCAATCGGAGAACTTGGATTAATCAATCCATGATTGATAAAGCCTCCCCTTTGATAAGCCTGTTCTTCATAATAACTTTGTTGTATAATCTTTGTGCATCAAAATTGATAAACTTTCTTAAATTGAAAACTCCATACTTGGAAATATTTCTGGAATTGGAAGCCACGGAATTCAAAAATAGGAAGTTTTTGGATGTCCAAGGCAATTTTTAGGACTTTAAAAACACCTTCCGATGGTTATTAAAGAGCGAAATACAACCAAAGTCTGCTAAAAACATCAAAATCCCACGAAAATACCCGGGACACAGTCGGCGCTCCCGATGGTGTTATTGGCACCATGGTCTGTGTAATGGGCACCGTTGGCGCGAGAGGCCAAAATCACGTCTGTTCATTTTTTTGTTCAATTAACATCCAAATTTTCCTCTAATACCTATATTTATCTTAATTTATAATATATAAAAATGTGTAGGATTATTATTTCCTAATATATAAAACACTTATCAAATAAAATATTAATACATATATATTTATATTTATATATGAGTTTCCTCCCACAAAGCATTTGGTTTAACACCGCCAGCTTGACATACAATTTGCTTAGTTGGCATGACTCAATATTAAAACTTCTTTAAATTGTGGTATGTGTCTTTCACAATAATGTTGCAATCAATGCTCTTTAATTTTAAATATCTTTCCAGTGTTAGGATCTTTAATAACAACAGCTCCATAATGATAGCCTTTAATCACTTTAAATGGTCCTAACCATCTGAATTTCAGTTTTCTTGGAAATAATCTCAATCTTGTATTATATAATAAAACTTCTTGTCTAGGTTCAAACTTCTTTTTAATAATCTTCCAATCATGCCATATTTTCATTTTCTTTTTATAAATTTTTGCATTATCATTGCTTCATTTTTAATCTCCTCAAGTTCATTGAGTGGCAATAGTCTTTTCTCACCAGCATCTTTTAGATTAAAATCAGTTTATTTAATAGCCCAAAGTTTTTTATGCTACAATTCTATTGGTAAGTGACATGTTTTATAAAAAATAATTTTATATGGGGACATTCCTATAAGAGTCTTATAATCAGTTCTATATGCCCACAATGCAGTGTCTAATCTAATAAACCAATCCAATTTATAAGGATTTATAGTTTTTTCTTAAAATTTCTTTTAATTTCACGATTTGATATCTCTGCTAGACTACTAGTCCGAGGATGATAAGCAGTAGAGAATCTATGCATAAAATCAAATTTCTGAATTAATTTTTTGATTCTTTTATTCCTAAAATAAGATCCTCCAGCTCTAATAATTACTCTTGGCATTCCATATCTTTTAAAATTATTTTTAATTAAAAATTTAGAAACACTCCGAGCATCACATCTAGGTACAACAATGGATTCAATCCATTTGGACATATAATCAACAACAAGTAATATATATGAATTTCTAAATGAAGGCATAAATGGCTCAATTAAATGTAGTCCCCATACATAAAAAATTTCAACTTCTAATGTGTAAATTAGAGGCATTTCATTTCTTAAAAAAATATTTTCTATCCGTTGACATCGATCGTATGTTTTAATATATTCATTAACAACTCTAAAAAGAGTATACCAATAAAATCCAGCTTCAAAAATTTTATATGCAGTTCTATTGGTTCCAAAATTTCATCCAAATTATGAATCATGACATCTTTCAATTATTTGTTGAGTTTCTTCATAAAGCACACACCTTCTAATAATTAGATCTTTACATTGTTTAGATAAATATGGGTCATCCCAAAAAGAGAATGTTGAATCATAAATGAATTTCTTTAGTTGTGGATTTTTAATATCAGGTGGTAGAATATCACTTACAATATAATTTAATGTATCTGCTTACCACAGTACATTTATTTCATCAATACTATATAATTGTTCATCAAGGAAATTTTCTAAAATTTTATTTGCAAAATTAGTGAATATTTCTATTTCTAGTCTAGACAAGTGATCAACTATTTGATTATCATTTCCCTTTTAATCAACAATTGTAAAATCAAACTCTTGCAAAAAACTTATCTATCTAATTAATCTTGGTAGCATCCTTCTTTTGCATCAAATATTTAAAAGCAGAATGATTTATATGCACTATACATTTAGTTCCAGTTAAATAATGCTAAATTTATCGAAGGCATAAACAATAGCTAATAACTTTATTCAGTAGTAGTGTAATTCATTTGAGCATGATTTAGAGTTTTACTAGCATAATATATTACTTTAAAAACTTTGTTATTCCTTTGTCCTAAAAAAGCCCCGATAGCATATTCACTAACATCACACATTATTTTAAATGGTTTTTCCCAATCAGGTGGAACTATTACAGGTGCAGTGATTAATTTTTCTTTCAATACTTCAAATGCTTTTATGCATTCCTCATTAAAATCAATATTCGTATATTTTTCTAAAAGTTGGCATAATTGCTTAGTTATTTTCAATTTTTTTTTATGTAGAGCCTCTAGAATCCAGCATGTCCTAAAAAGCTTCTTGACTCTTTAATATTTATAAGTGGTGGTAATTTTTCAATAACTTGAGTTTTTGCACAATCTACTTCTATGACATTTTTTAGAAATTTTATGCCCAAGTATAGTACCTCTTGCAACCATAAATTGACGTTTTTCTCAATTTAGTTCTAGGTTGATTCTTTCACGTACTTCTAAAACCTTTTCTAAATTATTTAAAAATAATTCAAACGAAGTTTTGAATATAGAAAAAATCATCCATAAACACTTTCATTCCATGTTCAATAAAATTGCTAAAAATTGACATCATATATTTTTGAAATGTTGCAGGTGCATTGCTTACTCCAAAAGACATTCTACGAAAAGTAATTTTTCCATATGGGCTTGTAAATGTTATTTTCTCTTGATCTTCTAGAGCAGTTGAAATTTGGTGATAACCGGTATATCCATCTAAAAAGCAATAATATTTGTTTCCAGCAAATCTATCTAACATTTGGTCTAGAAAGGGTAAAGGAAAGTGATCTTTCCTTGTGGCCATATTTAAATTTTTATAGTCAATACAAATTTGACAACCAGTCACTTGACTTATTGGAATTAATTCATTTTTCTCATTTTCTTCAACAGTCACTCCTCCTTTCTTCGGAACACATGGAATTGGACTTACCCAAGCACTGTCTGAAAGAGGATATGTAATTCCAGTATCTAACCATTTTAAAATTACTTTTTTAATAACTTCTTTCATTATTGTGTTTAATCTCCTTTAAGGATCAGCTTTAGGTTCGTATTGTTCATCTTATAAAATTCTGTTCATACAAATTGAAGGACTAATTCCTTTAATATCTGCTAAAGTCCATCCAAAAGCCTTTTTATATCTTTTTAACATTTCTATTAATTGTTGTTCTTGAACTTCAGTTAACTTTACAGATACAATAATAGGCAATGTAGATGACTCTCTTAAAAATACATATTTTAAATGGGCAGGTAGTATTTTCAGTTCTAGTTCAGGTGGTTTAATATTTGAAGGAATAAGATTTTTATTATCGTTTTCCAACAAATCTAATGTTTCAAATTCATCCTGAATATAATCAAAATCTTCTTGTTATATTTCATCCTCATTTCCAAAAAAAATTGGCTTGCCTAAATTTGTCTTCAAACTCTTCTTTAAATTGCTTATTACTCAGATAATTAGTAACTTCCATCTTAAAACATTCATTATCTTTTTCTACTGCAGGATATTTCATAGCTTTTGCAATATTAAATGTTACTTCTTAATCATTAACTCTCATTATTAATTCTCCTTTTTTTACATCTATCACAGCTTTCCTTGTTGCAGGAAATGGTCTCCCTGAAATAATAGGAATCTCTTTATCTTCCTCTATATCTAAGACTATAAAGTCTACAGGTAAATAAATTTATCGAATTTTACTAATACATCTTCTATAACTCATTTAAAATAAGTGATTGATCGATCAGCTAACGGATGAGCTACAGTAGTAGATGAAATCTCCCCTAAATCTAATCATTTAAAAATTGATAGAGGCATAGGATTGATACTCGCTCCTAAATCACATAAAGCTTTTCCAAAAAACTTTTCACTAATAACAAAAGGTATAGTAAAACTACTAGGACCTTCTAATTTTTCAGGAAGATTTTTTTGAATAATAGCACTGTACTTTTCACTGAGTGTAACGGTCTCATGAGCGCTAAACCTCCTTTTCTTGTCCAGTATATCCTTAATAAATTTCACATTAATTGGCATTTATTCCAAAGCATCAACGAAAGGAATATTTATCGTTGACTTCTTAAGGATTTACAAAATTTATGTAAATTGTTTATCTTTATTTTTCTACTTTAGCCTTTGAGGAAATGGAGGTAATGGTTTTCCTAAGGAAACTTGTTCATTTTCATTTTGATAACTTTCCATTTCTTCCTTCTCTTCATTAACTTCAGTTTCTCTTTGAATTCTTATTTCAACTTCTTTTTCATTTATTAATTGAATAGCTTTAATTTGCTCCTTATTTTGATCTTTTGGATTAACTTGCACAGTACTCGGAAGAATTCCTAAATGTCTGTTACTGAGTGTAGTAGCAATAGTTCCTAATTAATTTTTAATATTTCTAATAGCAGCCCCTTGATTCTGGATTTGATTTCCCATGTTCAATATTAATTCTTACATTGTCAACTTCTTTTCCTTAACTTGTGGGTTAGGGTTAGAGTTAAATCCAGGTGGATAATTAGGATTTCCTAGTTTGTTCAAATTTTTGAAGGGATTCACTTAATTGTTATAATTATTTCAACTAAAATTAGGATGATTTTTCCATCGAGNAGGACTGAGAGTAGTAGACTAGAATTGGCCTTGAGGATTTCTTACCTCGCTTCTCTGTGGGATCGATACTAGGGTTTTTAAAGAAAGCTCAAAATTTCATGAAGCAATACCTGCACTTGTATAGAACTACTAGTATTTGAACTAATTTATATATTTTATAACATTCTGATTTTGCACAATAACTACTTACTATAAATTGGGTCAGGTTCTCGCAATATTTTTGAAAGAAAAATTACTGCATAAATTTTTGGATGGGTCAAGTTTTTAGCATTGTTACTAGGGATTTAAAGTAACATAAAATAAGTAGAAAACTAGGGGCACATCAAGTTTTCATCATTGTTTTTAGGGAAGCTTATGTGAGAACTTTAGGAAAATTTTAGATAATTTGTAATACTTAGATTTAGAAATTATAGTATTATTTTATAATGTGTTTAATTATTGTGTTTATTTTTTAAAAAAATCCAAAATACCAAAAATATTTTTCATATCTATCCTATTAGTTAAGTCTTTAGAATTTTGTATTTAGTTCAAGAGCTGCAGATCTTGAATTTTGCAAGTCAAATTTAGAGAGAACTTTTGGGAGGATGATGAATCGGAAAAGACTCCATGAAATTAATGTATAAATGGTAGATCAACTATATAATGAATATTCAGATTTGGAATATAAAGCTTGTAGCTTTGAAAGAGAAAACCCCAAGTGTTGAAAATTTTCTAGAAGATTCGATTACTTTTTTAATTTCTTAGGTTACAGATATTGAGAGGAAGTTAGATCAATACATATAAAGTTATCCTCAAGGACATACAGTTATTAAGGACAATTTATTTGGACAATTGATTGAACCTAACTATATTGAAACTAGCCATCACATATACAATCCTTATTTTGATTTTTACAACACAAGTTGGGAAAATCATTTAAATTTTAACTGTAATAATAATTTTGGAGGAGAAGACTAATTTTTGGAATATAATTAATTTAATTAGATATGTAACTAAAATAATCACGACTATTATAACGATGAACTCTCTTGACCTCATAATTTTAACTTCAACCCCCAAAATGAGGAGAAGGAGACACAGTTAGAAGAGGATTAGATTCAATTGTCGGGTCTGTTCAAAAGTGAAAAGAGTGAGTTAAAAATTAAGACGTCGTATTAAAGAATATATAAAACCAACTAGGTCAGATTATTAATGCAATTAGCAGTTACCCTCTAGTGACTTTACCAAGTGACTTTAAGATAAACCCTAAGGAGATGAATGGTGAGCAATATAAACTTATCAAACTAATATTTAGAAGAAAATTTAAGGATATGTTTCTAAAGAACTTTGAGTTGAGAGATGAGGATAAAGAGATTGAAAGACCAACGAATAAAATTCCTAAGGAATTACAAAAACCTATTTCCTCAACTAAATAAAAATAGAAAGACCATCTCTACCATTTACTTAGTACCAAGGGGAAGAATTAAAAGACAACCTCAAACAAAAGAGTAACATAGAAGAATTTGATCCAGAATTTAAATTATCTAGAGGTAATCCCATCAAAAATTTGGGAGATCTTGAAGTATCATATAAAGATCCATTTCTTAAAAATTTCAAGTATGATATTAATATGAAAATTGAGAAAATTACTAGAAGATTATTAGATCTAGAAAGAAATATGAGGATTAATGATATGAATCAATATGAAAAGAAAGAGCTGAATAAAAAATTTAAATTTGAGAACTTTTTAGGAATCCTCGAAACCAGAAAAGATTTGGTGATTGATCAAGGATTACTTAAATGGAATTTTGATCCAAGGGGAATCATTTGTCGGGCTGGCGACGTTAAACCAAGCGCTTTATGGGAGGCAACACATAGTTATTAGTGTTGTTTGATCTAGTGTGCTTGAGAGTTATGATTGTTAGTGTTGTATTATGTTTGCTTTAGTGTGGATTGATCAAATTGATTGATGATTGGTAGATTTTTGAATTATTAGTGGTTTGATTTGATCTTTGTATGCCATGAGGGAGGTGATTCCTTAACTTTTTATTATGGCTAAAGTTGTTTGTTCTCTTGTAGCAGTTGGATTGACAAGTCCACTACTGCTCAGGTCTCCCATGGACTTGAGTTTTACAAAAGATATTATGAATTTTAACAATGACAGTTCATTCTTCATTTTGTTACTTCCTCTCTTTGACATTATTTTTATTTGGTAGGAGTCTTGAACTTATTCAATGAGTAACATGTGGTCGATCTTACACTATCCTTATAACTATTACAGGTGCTTAATTAAAAGGATATGATGATGTTTAGGCTTGGTACTCGAGAGACAGTATATCAAGGATAATCCTATCTATGAGATTAGACTTTATAGAATCATTTAGAAGTACCTAATATATCTTTGTAGTGATTCCATTGGAAATTATAATTAAGTTATGGAAATGTAATGAGTTAAAGGAAGAATTAACCTCATTTAGCATTTGTGTTGTGTTTATGTTTTATGTTTTTTTGTATTACAACTTTATATAAAACTCAAAGAACATATTTATATTCCTATGTCAATACCTATTATGCTAGTTAAACTTTTATTTAGTCAATTTCATTCATGCATGTTTAGTTTAGATTTACTTTTTACTACATGATTTCTATCTTGATTAACAATTATAGATGTTTCTGATAGGCATGTGTGGCAGATAGAATTTCTTAACTCTTTGTTTTCGTGCTTATATTTTTTATACTAAATGCTATACATGTTAAAAATCAATTTTAGGGTAGGAGAAAAAATAAATTTTAAAGTTACTATACTTCCTTTTAGTTTAATATTATTGCAAGCATGTTTTATGCTAGATTTACTTTATTATGCAGTCATTCTATCTTGATTATGCATGCACATAAATTTGATAGGATGTTGTAGTAGCTAGTGATTCAACTTTCACTTTTTCTTCATGCTACATTTTATGAACTTGATTGCAAATTATTCAGAAATTTAAGTTTGATGGGAGGAAGAAAAATAAATTTCAAAGTTAAACTTTGTTTGTCCTCATAGAAACTACAAATTAATTTTATTTTGATTTTTTTTTGGGTGGAGTTATTTTAAGATTATTAAAATTTTAACTATAGAAATGCAATAAAAAAGCTTAGTAAAGACTTTAGTAAAAATGATGAAACTAAAGTTAAGATGTTTAGTAGAGAATTGTAGAAAAAAGATTTTACTATTTATTAAAGGAAAAATTGAAGTTTTTAAATATTAAGGGTTTTTAGAATAATGTTATTTAAAGAATTTAGAATCCATTAAAAACTCTTTTTCTAAGACTACATTTTAAGTTAAGGAAAGAAAATAAGTTTTTAACTTTTGAAAAGGGATAGTGAAATTAAAAATCATTAAAG
>NEWO01001103.1:117681-130493 GCA_003013225.1 Phalaenopsis aphrodite | reverse complement strand
AATATCTAAAAAGTTAAAAAATGATAAAATCACAAAAATAACAAAATTCATGAAAATGTACTAAATTGTTTCATAAGCACTTAGAAACAATTGGAATGTTTTTCCTGATTTTCTAAGTGAAGATATTGAATTTTGAAGCTTAAAATAATTTTTTTAAAAGGCTAAAAATGGATTTTCACTAAAATAATTCTAACAATTCAAAGTAAAATAAAAAAAATTTGCAATTTGTTTCTCTGGTTTTCATGACATCAAAAACATTTACTAAAAATATAAAACTTAATTCTCCACATTTAAAATGTTTTATAATTAATAAATGCTCCAAAACTTAAAATAATTCTCAAAAATCAAATATAACTCAACAATTCATGAAATTTGGTACCAATAGTTTTCTGGTCTAAGTCTACCTCTACTAAGAATTTCAAGGGATTAGGGTTTGCCTTGGTCATGTTATAGATTTTTCTTTGAAAAATCCTATTTTTGCTTAAATATAAATACACAAATTAAATCAAAACTTGAAAAATTACATTTTCTCCTCTAATGTATTAATTGATCCATGAGTAAGGTAGGATGAAAACTCTAAAGTCATTTAAATTAAATTTGACAAATTATGAATTGATAGTGCCTTAGGGGCAAAAGTGTAATTTTAAAATTTTAGCCTTAATTAATATTTAGGCTAAATTCAAGAAAGGGGAATGGGTAACCTTTGATCCAAAGCCACATATTTGGATGATTGAAACATAAGGGATTAATTGTATAAACCAATCTCACTCTTCTTAATTAAAAGGATAAATTTGCAATTTCCTTAAAATATTAAAATTTGGAAGTCTAGTCAATTAAATGATCTTAGACTTAAAGGTATGATTTTGGGTGTTAATAACTCACTAATTTAATACCCATATTTAATGATTTAAATGAATTTTTAAAATTTTGATAATGAATCATCAACACCTAAAAATTCGATCTCTTTCAAAATATAACTAAGACATCTATCAAAAGTCTATAGGTCTTAGTAGTGACCTAAGCTAAATCAAATCTGATTAAATGAGGATTAGAAAAGTAAACATAATTAAAAATTGAACACCATTAAAACACTACAAGAAAAAATTAAAAAGTTGGCTAAGTGCCTTGATAACATTAACTTGCTCCTTTATAGGATCTTCACCAACATAATTCTCAAATTAAATTTTAAGTGATAATTACCTTACTCTTAGGGATAATTAAAATATTAATGTTCAGTGAGCATTAAATGTATTTACGGGATGAGTTATTAAGCAACATATTAAGTTTCAATGTGCTTGAGATTTTTCACCAAGTAGTAAGAGGGAAGCATGGACCTGCTTCTTTCTTCAGAACTGTTGGATACCTCGGAGGTCTACTAAACTTAAAATGTTTTACTTAACAAAAATCATCCTTAATCAAATTAATAGGGACCCCACCAAGATATGGCCTAGGGTTGGGTAGATCACCAAAACCTTACCTTTTTGCTTTATTTAAAGTGCTCTCACATGCATTTTGAGTTTCAGGTGGTGGAACGAGAAGACTCGCCAGGTACACTTTTTATTGTTTACGATGCATTCTTTCTTGTACTTTCAAACTGTACTTTTTATGTTTCTTAGACTTGCATGCTAAACAACAATGTCACATTGCATGAAAAACAAAACTGCTAGGATGCCCTATAACCAAAACCCAAAACCAAAATTCAAATCAACCAAGATAAAAATCACCTCCACAACATTCAGAATATAAGAAAACTCAAAATTTAATCACAAACATCACAAAAAACCACAACTACAACTAAATTAAGACGTCTCGATCGGATGATCGGGAATCCCTCGGAGGAGGTAACCTACGGTTGCTAACGAGGCCTCCCACAGTCTAAATGAAAGTATGGAACTCACTAAGTTGAGTTTAGTAAATTCATTTTGACTAAGTGAATCCAATAGAAAATAGTGGTGCCGGAACGAAGTAACCATAATATCCTAACCGGTGTCCCTCTAATCAACTTTAACATGTCCCCATAAAATTTAAAGAACTACAACTATAGGGTCATCTGATTTGACATCATAACTTGACACCCTAGAAAACTCAAACTGATCACGGCAAGGAGCTTGGAGCTAGCATGGTGGGCAGCATGGCCATCTTCAACAGCAAAACATGTCTTCCCTAGCTACACCAATTCCTTCCTTAGAATTAAACAACTACGTAATAAGACTTTGAGGTTGTTTGTTTATGCAACATAAATCCTCAACTTTTCCTTAGGCCTTTGCGTAATCATGTTGTGCAATTTAAGCCCTAACTCGCCTTAGGATTTTGAGGTTGTCGTCTGTCACGACCTAAATCCTCACATCTTCCAGGCTATTTGTGTGGTCTTTTCACCCAAATGTAAGCCCTAACAAATAAAATCTATAGGATAAAACACCTAAATACTTCTCCTCAAAACTGAAGCCAAACCATAGGATAGACTTGGAAGTTAGTGAGGTTTTCTTCTATATCTATGACATGCCTAGATCTTCCTCATTTTGATTGTACAATAAATGTTCAAAATTTGAACGGTTCCCTTTTCACACCTCTTTGTCTGATCTCGTTGAAAAGTCCTATCCTTTTATGATCCTTGAAGAAAATATTTCCTTATTTTTATCTAGAGTTTTCTTAGATGACTTCGGTCATTTGGGATGTAATTAACTTTAGGGGCTTGCCCTTATAGGAAGCTCATCTGAACCCAGCTTAATATAAACCCTATTTAATTCTTCATATTAAATATTGGATATTTTCGGTAAATAAAATGGTTTCACAGACCAAAGGGACGTCATATATTTCTCAGTTTATTTGATCAAGCCTCATTTTCAAGTCTTGTGTTTATCTTTTGGGATTGAGGTATAGTGCTCTTTCATTTAAACTATGAAAAGTATGGGGTCAGCTTGATTTCATATTTTTCTAAACATTAAGATGTTCTTCTGAAGCTGGTGACAGGATTTTGATTCTGGTGACCTACAGCTTCTTACGGGCAACTCCTCCAACTAAAATAGTGCCGACAGCTTCTGGCGACTCCACTGGGGACAAGCTTTCTTTCCATTTAAATAAAGAAATATTATCTTCATACGTCGGTAATGTATCCATGTCCCTCTTGTACCAAATTACTTTTCTTTTGTTAACATTCTTTACCCATTTCTGTCTTGGGAAAGTACGACCAACTCTTTGGACTTCAGGACTATATGTTCAATCACCTTTGAAAAGACTGGTTCAGAAGGTCATTAAGGACACTTTTAATCTTCAAGTGAGGTCGGAATCCCAATAGATGTGTTGGTGGATTATTTCAACCTGGGCATTGTGTGTTGTTAAATGAGTCCCGCACTGGGTTTTAAAACACTTCACATCTCCCTTTCACTTTAAATTGCTATTTTGCAAATTAAATTAAATTGTGTTGTGTTGTGTGACTTCAAAATTAATTAAAATTTTCTACTTTCAAATTACCTTGTTACTAAAAAAATTAAAATCCCCACAAACTAAGACTTTCCCGGTCTACAGATAATCCTCTGTTAATTTTCAGTGCTTGCACTAAGATTAAAAGGTTTTGGCCACATTATTAACCTCAGAGCTTTTTGTTTTAAAGCTACTCTGATGGCCTACCCAACGTTGACTTTTTCATGCAACTTGTCGACAAGCCATGAAGCCCGCAATGTCGCTCCTACCATTAAGTTCGGAGCCATATTTGAAGACCTTGAGGTTATCCTCAGAAAGGCCCAGATCGCCGTAATGAAAGTCACCGCTCCAGAATTCCATGAGCCATCTACTGAATTCAACCTAAGTTGTCTTCAGGACTTCCCTTCAGATAAGAAGGCCAAGGCTACTGTTGTCACCCCGGCACCTACTAAGCCTGTTGTCCCCGCTGCTGCTAAGGGGAATGAAGTAATGATTATTGATTGTCCGATTGAGGGATCGGCTGTCCCACCATCAGTATTCAAAATTGGATCGAGTTGAAGAACTTCACCACTAACCCAAACTCAAAGGACAAACCACAGCAGGAGAGTTTAGAGGTCCATTAAAGCCGATGCACCTAAGGAGATACCCGTTAAGGAAGATCCTCACTAGGATGAGTCGGAATTACTTGAAACCTATCCGCTTCTGTGAGGAAGAATGCTCCACCTTTTAATGGATACTGATGGGTACGAGTGTATCTGACAAATTGCTGCTGTATTACCATTGCTTCATTGACAAGGTGAGGAGAGGAAAAAGCCTGATCTTATCACCTGAGTCAGTTCAACTTTTTAGAGGCTAGCTGGCAAAGAGGGTTGCTCAATTAATGAATTACTTAAATGAGTGGGGCATGAAATATACCCTTGAATGAAGAAAGAGACTTCAAAAGACTTCAGATTTGCCAAATGATCTCAAAAGTCAACTGAAAATTTGCCTACTCACATCCCCGTCTGGTTTCTCTTAGGAAGCAGAGTTGATACCGCCATAGTTACCATCGATTCTACCACTACTAAAACCATAGGTTGTTGACCAATTAAGACAATACTTGGTCTGAGAATCCTACCAATCACCTACTTCAAAGACAATCCTAAAATTCCAAAGGAAAAGATGAATAAATTACCCAGTACTATAGTCAGTCTGCACCATGGGGAGCATACTTCTCTTTGGCATGCCGATATTTCTACTGAGAAATTTTGTCTCAAGATATCACCATCAAAATAGAAGTTTTGGATACCCAATGATGTTGTACCGATACAGTTCGGTGAGCCTACATGGCAAGATCATGGAATGAAGCCAGGGTCCGAAGTATCTGACATCGTCGCAGCGATTGCCACTGAGATGGAGGATCCAGAAGAGGAGGTCCAGTAGGGTCCTCCAGATCTAAGACAATTCAAGAATCAATTACTGATAAAAATTGTTGAAAAACACAGAATTGAGATTTCTGATTTGGCTCGGGAACACGGAGTTTTCATCGATAATGATGATGCAGATTTTGACTACAATGATTACCTCGAAGAAGATTTCACAGATGTCCATGTCATTGAAACCAGGACTGCTGAATCTGCGCGTGACGCTAAACCTCTCGTTGAAGAGGACATTGTATATGAACTTCGTAGGGCTATCTTCCTAAGGGATAAGCAAGTCAGCCAACTGGAGAAAAGGATAGAAGAGATGGCCAAAGCCATGACCGCAATGGCCACAAGTTAAGGACAGTCTCAAGTACCACAGTTAGCATCCCCAGAGGTCAACCAACCGGAGATAATACACGTTACAGATGAAAGAAGAGAAGTTACCTCAGCCAACAGAGATGAGCAACCAATGAAGGATTCTCTATCGGGCGCCATGCCAGAGAAGGAATTTAAACAAATGGTCGAGCAAGTTCAATAGGCCTTAACACAATCTAAGGGTGGTACATTAATTTTTAAGGGTAGACCCTATCTGGAGGAATTTAAATTCGTAACCTTCCCTAAGGGTTTTGTGTCCCCGAACTTCTAGATATTTGATGGGACTAGAAATCCTGGAAACCATATAACACACTTCAGAGCCAGTTGTGGCAGCACAAGAAATAACAAAGCTTTACTCTTCCAAAAGTTGGTCAGCAGCTTCTCAGAGATCGTCTTATATTGGTATGTTAATATACTCAACAGATCAGTGATACTTTTACCGAAATGGAACAATTATTTGTGAAAATATTTTCTGGAGAGCAACATCATGTGCTATAGGAGAGCTCATGATGGAAAAACAAAAGCCCCATGAGACTTTGGTGGACTATATTTTGAGGTGGAGAAACCGTAGCATGATGTGTGAACCTCAACGACAGGAACATCATGTAATTGAGAGTTTACTCAAAACTATTCATGGGCCAGTAGCTTTCATGCTCAACCGACTCACCATCAAATCCTTCGAAAAGCTACTCAGTAAAGTCAACATTCTTCAAAAAGAAATCAAACATATGGATACGCATGAAAACTCCAAGGCAACCAGAGTGTTTGAAAAGAAATCAGGAACAGTAGCAAATGTCGATAAAGGAAAATAACCAGTGTAGATATATGCAGAAAATCCTCGCCAATCTTCATCACAGCAGGCTCAAAAACAGAATAGCCGGTCCCACTAGCGACTGCCTCAAAAAGGATCACCTCGAACAGGGAATAATAGAATATCTTTTGTAGAATGACAGAAAATGGTGTACTCTTTCAATGACGAAGCCATATCCAAAATGTTCAGAAGTCTGATGAAATAGGCTGAGTTCAAACTACCAAAGCCAAAGAAACTCGAAGAGGCCAATAAGAAAGATCAACGAAATTATTGGCTGTACCACCGATTGTTGGGACATTCTATAGAAAAATGTTTCATCTTTAAGGATTGGCTCGAAAAGAATCTTAAGGAAGGGAATATAATGATCCTAAAGGAATATTTAAAAGAAGCTAAAAAAGGTTCCATAAATATGATTTCTATCAAACCAATCTCCACGGTTGATCTGTATACTAGAAAAGCTGGATGGAGTATGACTTAGAACAAGTTCAAGAGGGTCCTAAACCAAATCCAGGATTTATCGAAGCAATCTTACGCATACACTAAAAAGATGGATGAAATGAAGTTTAGAACAAATCGTACAAGAAAATATTAAACTGAATCTAGAAAGTGTCAAAATAAACTTCCGTTCAGAATATTCATCCCGTCAAGCCCGAGATGAAGATTTCGCCACAAGATTAGTCATTGTGAAAGAGAAAGAAAAAAAAAGAACATAGCCACAAAGATTTATAGCATGAGGGGTGGGATAAGGGCTGCCTCTACTAGATTGGTTGTCTCGGATTTGGGGAAGAATATCCTTGAACCACTGACTTTCTATGATTATCTTTCTGCCCCTCTAGGGTCTTATGAATATAATAATGGTGATTTTGGCAACGTTTTAACTTTTTCTAGTAATGATGTAAACAATTTTGACCAATTTATCCTCAGTCTCGATTCCCAAAATGATCCTTAAATCATACTTAAGTCTGATAAACTCGCTAACAAGATAGAAGAAGACATCAATGATACCAGCAACAAAAACAGCAGGAGTGAGGAACCAATCCTCGAGCGCCATGGTGCACCGTTTGCCATGAACCTAGATCTTTCTGACAAATAGGAAACATCAAAATATTCAACAATGATTTCACAAGAAAAAGAAATTACAAAAGTGAACTCATGGAGCAAAAAAGTATTACCCTGAAGAATAGCTCCAAGCGACAAAGGAAAACATATAATAACTCGAGAGGAACCACCTCTACCAATGGAAGAACCACACAACCAAGTGAAAATTGGGGGATGACATAAAGTGGATTACAACGTGCTAGCTCACCTTAGGAATCTGCCAACACGATTAAGCATCTATGATGCTTTGATCCTGTCAAAGGAGACTAGAGAAGCTCTGGTTACAGCCTTGCTTGACACAGAAGATTTGCTTAACTTAGTTGGCCAGAACATCCTTGAATGAAGTTTTTTTGTTGAAAGAACAGCCTGGGGTAACCTTCACAGATGAAGATTTTCTGCTTGGTACCGCCGACCGCAACCGACCACTCTACTTCTCCGTTTACATCGGCAGATTTGTGTTGTCCAAAATTCTAGTAGATCCTGTAGCATCTCTCAACTTGATGAGCCTACGGACATTGGCCTTTTTGGACATTGAAGCTCAAGAGCTTATTGTTGATAAAATGATGTTAAGAGGATTCAACAAAAATGGAGAGATAGCCTATGGATCCATTACATTGCTTATGAAGGTTAGCAACTAGCAACAACCGCAAAGTTCCATATCATCGACGTTGAGACCTCTTTTAACACTCTACTAGGTCGACCGTGGATTCATGAACACAATATGATTCTGTCATCCCTACACCAATGCATTAAATAATATAAAGAAGGACAAGGATATTGCATTAAGGGAGATCTACAACCATTTTTAATTCATGAAGTTGGCATTCAAGAAGATGTTGTCTATTACGCGCCTCCAAGGAAAGCTGTCTTTTCTCCTAAAATTATGACAAGCAAGAATAAAGATCCAGGAAAATCACAAAGAGGAAGCCATTCAACTCCACTTCAATGATCTACCACCAATCCTTTACGACAAGTTGGTTGAGGTTCTTTTTGTACACGCACTCGAGGTCGAGGGCGGGGAAGTGAACGTGGAAGAATCAACCTAATTTGAACGGACTAGGCCAACCATCAACATTGGTGAGGAATACAGTTTCGAAGATGAAACAATGATGAAAAAATAGAATAAACCTTAATACAAGATATCCTTAGAAGATACAGAGAAAAATGAATATGAGACGATGAATGATCAGATAAACCACTATGTAAATGCTATGATCCTTACTCCGATCCTCCCTCAAAAGGTCGAGAGTTTAGAGGTCAAGGAAGTCCGTAGTGTTGGTTCAAAGCAGATCAAGTTTTATCATGTTTCTACTTCTACCAATCTTGAAAATCATGTAAATTTGGATGATGACCCTAATGAATTAATGGAATTACTTTTTGGTTACTTTTGGCCTTGTGTACAAAAATTGATTCAACAAGAGCATTTGCCAAAACAAATACCAAAAGATAAATTACAACTTTTTGAAAAATTATGAAATGTTAAAAGTCGAACTCCCAACTCAAATATGGGTTTTGAATTTGGTACAGTCGGGCCAATCGATGATTCAGAATTTTGTATGGTTATTATTAGTGAATCATAAGGGGATTGCCTCAATATAGAGGATGACTCTACTGATCAGCTAATATAAGATGCTCCACCAGAGTTTGAGGAGGAAACTTAATCAATTTTTGATGAGTTTAAGGAAATCAACCTTGGGATTGAAGAGCAACCCCGACTTACATTTATAGTTTCTCTACTCAACGATGAAGAATCTCTACAGTTGATTAAATTATTAATTGCATTCAAATATTACTTCGCATGGAGTTATGATGAAATGTCAGGACTGTCAGCAGAAGTTGTAGTTGATAAGCTTAAGGTGGATAAGAATATAACCCGATTAAAAAAAGCTTCAAGTAGAATGCGCCTCAAATAGAGCAGTAAGTCATCACCGAGGTAAAGAAGTTAATAAACACCAATTTTATGCAATAAGAGCAATACCTCATGCGGTTAGCCAACATTTTACCTGTTAAGAAGAAAAATGGATAGATCTATGTTTGTGTCGACTTCAGAGATTTAAATAAAGCATGTCCAAAAGACGAGTTTCTACTACCAATACAAAAAATGATAGTGGATATCGCTTCAACACATGAAATTTTCTCCTTCATGGACGGATCATCGGGATACAACCAAGTCAAGATGGCTCACAAGGATGCAAAACTTACAGTCTTTAGAACACTGATTGGAATTTTTTGCTACATAGTGATTTCATTCGGCCTAAAGAACGTTGGAGCAACATATCAACGTGCAATGACAATGATTTTTTTTTACCACATTTACAATCATGTGGAATGCTACGTGGTTGATTTGGTCATCAAGAGTAAACAAAAAATAAACCATTTGTATGATTTAAGGATCGTGTTCAAATGGTTATGACGATGCGACCTTAAAATGAATCCGTTAAAGTTTGCCTTAGACATTTCTGCCAGGAAGTTTCTAGGATTTGTTGTCCTTCATCGGGGAATCAAGATCGACCCTGATAAGATTAAAGCTATCTTCAAAATGCTTCCTCTTAAAACCTTGAAGAAACTACGTTCCTTCCAAGGGATGTTGACATATCTAATACATTTAATTTACAATCTCTCAGGTAGGTGTCAGCCCTTCTCGGCATTAATTAAATATGACACCAAATTTGTTTGGGAAGACAAACGTCAGCGGGCCTTTAAGGACATTAAACAATACTTAATGAAACCTCCTTTTTTGCAGCCCCTATCCTAGGGAAACCATTAATACTTTATGTCGTGGCCTTAGACGACTCTCTTGGAGCCCTCTTGGCCCAAGTCAATGACAAGGGTAAGGAAAATGAACTCTACTACTTGAGTTGTTTTCTGATACTGACGGAAGTAAGGTATCCACCTATTGGCAAGAATTGTCTGGCGTTAATTTTTACCGCTCAAAAGCTTAGACATTACATGCTCTATCAAAAGATTACCCTAATTTCAAAAGTTAACCCGTTGCAATAGTTTATGACTTGACTAACACTCTTCGGACGTCTAGCAAGATGGTCAATTATCTTATTGCAATTTGATATAACTTTTGTTCCCCTCCGTGCTATCAAGAGAAAGATTCTAGCAAACTTTCTTGCTGCACACCCACTGCCAGCTAGGTCCCCTCTCTACGATGAACTACCAGATGAGCATATACTACAAATGGAATTCTCCAATTTACAATGCTGGGAAATGTACTTTGACAGTGCTTCATCAGGAAGAACAGACAAAGGATCATGCACAGTTATATCAGGCAAAGCAGGTATTGGTTTGATATTTATAACACCTGATAAGGGTATGTTAAGGTTCTCATACCATCTGATAGATTCGTGCACCAACAATGAAGCAGAATAGGAAGCTTTATTCACTAGATTGGAATTGCCAATCTCAATGGATATAACAAACATTATCATTTATGGCGACTCTCAGCTCGTCATCAAGCAAGTCGTTGGAAAATACAAAATTTTGAAACCATGAATAGAAGAATACTATTAGTACACGATGAAGCTACTAGGGCAGATCCCCAATGTGACTTTCCATCGGATTCCTAAGGGAGATAATGCCCATGCCGACGCTCTAGCAAAACTCACTAAGGAGCTGTCGTGTCTCCAGAGGATTCCATTGAAATCACAGTACAAGGAAGACAAGTTTTATCTCAAATCAACCTCAACAATCTACATAAACTTGGAAAATAAGAAACAATGATTGTGGTTGCCAATATCAATGAAGATTGGAGCAATCTGTCGATATAATATTTGCAAACGGGAAAGTTATCAGAGGTTAAGTCTAAAGCACATCACATTACAAAAAGGGCTATGTTTTACGCTCTAGTGGGTGATGTCCTCTACAGAAGATCATTCGAGCAGATGTGGCTATTATGTTAAAGCCAAACAAAAGCACAACATTTTATCAAAGAAGTACATGCCAGATTGTGTGGTGCTCACCATTCAGTGCCAAAGATGAAAATGAAAATAAAAAAACTCGGATATTATTGGTCAGCAATGATGTTTGATTGAATGAATACAACTAAAAGATGTCACTAGAGTCAAGTGCATGGGGTGGTCTTGAACCAACCTCTGATTGTGCTACACCAAACTATCGTATCGTGGCCATTCGAGTGTTGGGGCACAAAAATAATAGGTCTGATAGACCCTCCATCCTCAAAGGACACAAATTTATACTTGCCGCTATGGACTATTTCTCTAAACAGGCATAGGCAGTACCGTTACAAAAGGTTACGGCACAACACGTCCTTCAATTCTTCAAAAGTCAAATCGTTTACCATTTTGAAGTACCGCAAAGAATAATTTTTGACAATGTGATAGCTATTAAAAGCACAAAAATCAACAATTTCATCAAAACACACGGGATAGATTGGAGATACTCTATAATTTACTATTCCATAGAAAATGGATTGCCTGAAGCCTTCAACAAGACATTGGTACAGATTTTAAAGAAGACGCTAAATGAAAACAATAGAGATTGGCACAACAAATTGTTAGAACTCTTGTGGGCATAACAGATGACATTCAAGACTCCTACTCAGTGCACACCCTACATGCTTGTGTACGGGTCTGAAGCCTTACTATCATTAGAAATTCAAAAGCCCTCTCTCATAGTCGTTGTTGCCAACCAGCTTACAATGGAAGAAAGTGCAAAGCTCAAGCTCGAGAAATTAGAGAGTCTGGAAGGAAAATGACTTGAAGCACAACAACATTTGGAACTTTACCAGGCAAAGATGGTACAAGCTCATGAAAAATTGATCAGCCCAAGGACATTCAAAGCTGGTGACCTCATACTCGTACTAAAAAGACCTATTATTGCACGCCACAAGATAGGTGAAAAATTCAAGTCAACTTGGGAGGGACAATTTATCGTTGAAAAAGTCTACGCAGAATAAGCCTACTAGTTAGTAGATTTTTGGGGTGAAAGACCCATGCTACTAATCAACATATGATAACTGAAGATATGCTATGCAACCTGATATTGCTTACCAGTGCTTAATTTGAAATTTTAAAATTTGGATTGTTTTAGCGTTATCAAAGTGGCCAAACATTTTTTACTGGGTCCAAAAATTCATGCAATAAAATTAACCTCAACATAATGAAAATTATTGAAAATTACACACTTCAACTATCTCTTTTTAAACCTAATATCCTACAAAAGTAAATATAATGCGTACACAAATAAATGACTTCTTCACTAAAATAAACAAAAATTTCCTTTAAAAAAACTTTTTTTTCTACTTATTCACGCTAAGTTTCAGCTCAAAGACCTTTTTTTCTATCGTCTGCAGAGAAATGTCAGACTAGAGGCTGATCTTTGCTTTTAAAGATGACTAGAACCTCATACTCAATAAGGAGATGGTGTCGCAGGGCGTCACCATAAACTTTGACATGGAATTCAGTCAAGTTGACATGGATTATGAGGGGCTACTAATGGATGTCATCATCCGACGGGAAAAAAGAAGGGCTGCCCTCGTTTCTAAGGTTGAACACCAAAGATAATTCATCATTGAAGGGAAAGAATGTGATGGTACAGTAGCACCCTTCGAGGGACCCAGCCGCCTACAATCCATGATAACTACGCCGATTGAAGGCTTAGTTGTTGGCAATAATGGAAGACTTCCAGACGTGCCACTATGAAGAACTCAGCACAGAAATGGTTGCTGCCAAAAGAAG